>WFAB01002343.1:0-25000 GCA_018977245.1 Lethenteron camtschaticum | reverse complement strand
AGACTAGGCTCTAAGGAAAGCTGTCTCGGGTGTGGACCAATCAACATCAAGGACCATGTGAGACTAGGCTCTAAGGAAAGCTGTCTCGGGTGTGGACCAATAAACTTCAAGGACCATGTGAGACTAGGCTCTAAAGAAAGCTGTCTCGGGTGTGGACCAATCAACTTCAAGGACCATGTGAGACTAGGCTCTAAGAAAGCTGTCTCGGGTGTGGACCAATCAACTTCAAGGACCATGTGAGACTAGGCTCTAAGGAAAGCTGTCTCGGGTGTGGACCAATCCACTTCAAGGACAGTGCATACATAATCAAAGTTATGTTTTTTTTTGCATTACGACTGCAGGTATTGTGGTCTATGCAAACATGACTCCTCTTAAAAAGGCGTCAGTTTTGTTGCCAGATAGAAGGGTAAAAAACAATTATCTTTTTACTGCAAATGAGGTTCCAATGGTGTAAATGCTTCACCCGAGCTCTCACACTCTGATGGTGCATTGTCTTTGAGTTGTGCGCCTTTTGGCGTCATCTGGTCCAACACCATGTGAGACTAGGCTCTAAAGAAAGCCGTCTCGGGTGTGGACCAATCAACTTCAAGGACCATGTGAGACTAGGCTCTAAGGAAAGCTGTCTCGGGTGTGGACCAATCAACTTCAAGGACCATGTGAGACTGGGCTCTAAGGAAAGCGTCTCGGGTGTGGACCAATCAACTTCAATACCATGTGAGACTAGGCTCTAAGGAAAGCTGTCTCGGGTGTGGACCAATCAACTTCAAGGATCTATAGGTCTCTATGGGTCTCTATGAGTGTTTATGAATGTCTATGGGTCTCTATGAGTCTGTGGGTCTCTATGAGTGTCTGTGGGTCTCTATGGGTCTCTATGAGTGTCTGTTAGTGGCGTTAGAAAGCCGCCGGATGACCCCGTGGTGACCTTTGTCCGTGCCGCGTGTCCAGGCGTCGTGGAGACGACGTCCGTCTCCCCGAGCACCACGGCAACCGCGTCGCCNTCGACGACCATCGCCATGACGACCACCGTCACCCTGACGACGGCGCGCACGACGGAGCGAACGAGCGCGGCCGATACGGCGTGGAGCTCCACCGTGGGGCTCACCTCCTCCACGGCGGAGCCGCCCACGACGGCGACATCAGCGCCACCGCCACCACAACATCAGGGCCACCACCGCCACCACCAACCACAACGGATCAGGCCACCACCGCCACCACCAACCACAACATCAGGACCACCACNGCCACCACCAACCACAACATTAGGACCACCACCGCCACCACCAACCACAACATTAGGACCACCGCCACCACCAACAACTTTAAAAGTATCCACGGTGCCAGAACCCACGGAACTCCCAACAACTCTTCCTCCGTACGAGCCAACGGAGGATCAGGATGAGACCGAACCACCACCACCACCACCACCACAACTGTAGCACCACCACCACCACTTACCACAACATCAGGACCACCACCACCAACACAGGAACCTACGGAACTCCCAACAACTCCTCCTCCGTACGAACCAACAGAGGATCAGGACGAAACCGAAACACCACCTCCACCACCACCTACCACAACTGTAGCACCACCACCACCACTTACCACAACGTTAGGGCCACCACCACCACCACAAACCTCAGCACCACCACCACCAACACAGGAACCTACAGAACTCCCCACAACTCCTCCTCCATATGAACCGACAGAGGATCAGGACGAAACCGAAACACCACCACCACCACCACCTACCACAACTGTAGCACCACCACCACCACTTACCACAACGTTAGGACCACCACCACCACCACAAACCTCAGCACCACCACCACCACCAACACAGGAACCTACGGAACTCCCAACAACTCCTCCGCCGTACGAACCAACAGAGGATCAGGACGAAACCGAAACACCACCTCCACCACCACCTACCACAACTGTAGCACCACCACCACCACTTACCACAACGTTAGGGCCACCACCACCACCACAAACCTCAGCACCACCACCACCAACACAGGAACCTACAGAACTCCCCACAACTCCTCCTCCATATGAACCGACAGAGGATCAGGACGAAACCGAAACACCACCACCACCACACCTACCACAACTGTAGCACCACCACCACCACTTACCACAACGTTAGGGCCACCACCACCAACATCAGGACCACCACCACCACCAACACAGGGACCTACAGAACTCCCAACAACACTTCCTCCATATGAGCCGACAGAGGATCAGGACGAAACGGAACCACCACCACCACCACCTACCACAACTGTAGCACCTCCACCTCCACTTACCACAACGTTAGGGCCACCACCACCAACATCAGGACCACCACCAACATCAGGACCACCACCACCACCACCACCAACATCAGGACCACCACCTCCACCTACGACGATTGTAGCAACTCCACCACCACCGCCACTTACCACAACGTTAGGGCCACCACCACCACCACCAACAGGACCACCACCACCACCAACAGGACCACCACCACCACCACCAACAGGACCACCACCACCTCCACCACCAACAACTTTTAAAGTATCCACGGTGGCAGAACCTACAGAACTCCCAACGACACTTCCTCCGTACGAGCCGACGGAGGACCAGGACGAAACCGAAACACCACCACCACCGCCTACCACAACTGTAGCACCTCCACCACCACCACTCACCACAACATTAGGGCCACCACAACCAACATCAGGACCACCACCACCACCACCAACATCAGGGCCACCTCTAACTCCACCAATATCAGGACCACCACCACCTACGACGTCTGTAGAAACTCCACCACCACCGCCACTTACCACAACGTTAGGGCCACCACCAACATCAGACCAACACCACCACCAACACAGGAACCTACAGAACTCCCACAACTCCTCCTCTGTACGAACCCACTGAGGACCAGGATGAAACCGAACCACCACCACCACCACCTACCACAACTGTGGAAACACCACCTCCACTTACCACAACGTTAGGGCCACCACCTCCACCAACATCAGGACCACCACCACCACCAACATCAGGACCACCTCCACCACCAACACAGGAACCTACGGAACTCCCAACAACTCCTCCTCCATACGAGCCAACGGAGGATCAGGACGAAACGGAACCACCCCCAACATCAGGGCCACCTCAACCAACATCAGGAGCACCACCAACATCAGGACCACCTCCACCACCAACACAAGAACCTACAGAACTCCCCACAACTCCTCCGCCGTATGAACCAACGGAGGACCAGGACGAAACGGAACCACCCCCAACATCAGGACCACCACCTCCTCCACCAACATCAGGACCACCTCAACCACCAACATCAGGACCACCACCACTACCACCAACATCAGGACCACCACCACCACCAACAGGACCACCACCACCACCAACATCAGGGCCACCACCACCACCAACGACAACTGTAGAAACTCCACCACCACCTCCACTCACCACAACGTTAGGGCCACCACCACCACCACCAACATCAGGGCCACCACCTCCACCTACGACGTCTGTAGAAACTCCACCACCACCTCCACTCACCACAACGTTAGAGCCACCACCACCACCACCAACATCAGGGCCACCACCTCCACCTACGACGTCTGTAGAAACTCCACCAACTCACCACAACGTTAGGACCACCTCCACCACCAACATCAGGACCACCACCACCACCACCAACATCAGGACCACCACCACCAACATCAGGACCACCACCACTCCAACAACATCAGGACCACCACCACCAACATCAGGACCACCACCACCACCACCAACATCAGGACCACCACCACCTCCAACACCAACAACATTTAAAGTATCCACGGTGGCAGAACCTACAGAACTCCCAACGACACTTCCTCCATACGAACCCACGGAGGACCAGGACGAAACCGAAACACCACCAACACCGCCTACCACAACTGTAGCACCTCCACCACCACTCACCACAACGTTAGGGCCACCACAACCAACATCAGGACCACCACCACCAACATCAGGGCCACCACCTCCACCTACAACGACTGTAGCAACTCCACCACCAACTCCACTCACCACAACGTTAGAGCCACCTCCAACTCCACCAACATCAGGACCACCACCACCTCCAACCAACATCAGGACCACCACCACCAACATCAGGACCACCACCACCACCACCAACATCAGGACCACCACCACCTCCAACAACTACAACATCAGGGCCACCACCACCACCAACACAGGAACCTACAGAACTCCCCACGACTCCTCTGCCGTATGAACCGACTGAGGACCAGGATGAAACCGAACCACCACCACCACCACCTACCACAACTGTGGAACCACCACCTCCACTTACCACAACGTTAGGGCCAACTCCACCTCCAACATTAGGACCACCTCCACCACCACCACCAACATCAGGACCACCACCACCAACATCAGGGCCACCACCACCACCAACACCAACAACTTTTAAAGTATCCACGGTGGCAGAACCTACAGAACTCCAACGACACTTCCTCCATACGAACCCACGGAGGACCAGGACGAAACCGAAACACCTCCACCACCACCTACCACAACTGTAGCACCTCCACCACCACCACTCACCACAACATTAGGGCCACCACAACCAACATCAGGACCACCACCACCACCACCAACATCAGGGCCACCTCTAACTCCACCAATATCAGGACCACCACCACCTACGACGTCTGTAGAAACTCCACCACCACCGCCACGTACCACAACGTTAGGACCACCTCCACCACCAACATCAGGACCAACACCACCACCAACACAGGAACCTACAGAACTCCCCACAACTCCTCCTCTGTACGAACCCACTGAGGACCAGGATGAAACCGAACCACCACCACCACCACCTACCACAACTGTGGAAACACCACCTCCACTCACCACAACGTTAGGGCCAACTCCAACTCCACCAACATCAGGACCACCACCACCACCACCNACATCAGGACCACCTCCACCACCAACACAGGAACCTACGGAACTCCCAACAACTCCTCCTCCGTATGAGCCAACGGAGGATCAGGACGAGACTGAATCACCACCTCCACCACCACCTACCACAACTGTAGCACCTCCACCACCACTTACCACAACGTTAGGGCCAACTCCAACTCCACCAACATCAGCACCACCACCACCACCAACATCAGGACCACCACCACCACCAACTACAACAGTAGCACCTCCACCACCTCCACTCACCACAACATTAGGGCCACCACCACCAACATCAGGACCACCACCACCACCAACATCAGGACCACCTCCACCACCAACACAGGAACCTACGGAACTCCCAACAACTCCTCCTCCATACGAGCCAACGGAGGATCAGGACGAAACGGAACCACCCCAACATCAGGGCCGCCTCAACCACCAACATCAGGACCACCACCACCACCACCACAAGAACATCAGGGCCACCTCCTCCACCAACATCAGGGCCACCACCACCACCAACGACAACTGTAGAAACTCCACCACCACCTCCACTCACCACAACGTTAGGACCACCTCCACCACCAACATCAGGGCCACCACCACCACCAACACAGGAACCTACAGAACTCCCCACGACTCCTCTGCCGTATGAACCGACTGAGGACCAGGATGAAACCGAACCACCACCACCACCACCTACCACAACTGTGGAACCACCACCTCCACTTACCACAACGTTAGGGCCACCACCACCACCAACATCAGGACCACCTCCACCACCAACACAGGAACCTACGGAACTCCCCACAACTCCTCCGCCGTATGAGCCAACGGAGGATCAGGACGAGACTGAATCACCACCTCCACCACCACCTACCACAACTGTAGCACCTCCACCACCACTTACCACAACGTTAGGACCACCTCCACCACCACCACCACCAACATCAGGACCACCACCACCTCCACCAACATCAGGGCCACCTCCACCACCAACACAGGAACCTACAGAACTCCCCACGACTCCTCCGCCGTACGAGCCAACGGAGGATCTGGAGGAGACTCCCCCGGTGCCCACCGAGGGTTGCCCCGGGGGTTGCCCCCCCAAGCCGCTGTGCCGCAAGACAGGGGAACGCCTCGTGGTGGAGACGGCGCTGCCGGGGGCTGCTGTGCCCGCTTCTCGTGCCGTGAGTGGCGGCGCAAGCGTACGACGGATTATTGTTGTTCTTAGTCTTCTTGGTTCTTTCGCTAAAGTCGTCACGTAGAAGGGAGATAATGAAATAATAGAAATAAAACATAATAAAGTAATGAAAAAAAACTAAATAAAATAATCAAATAAAACGTAATAAAGTAATCAAATAAAACATAATAAAATAATACAAATAAACGGAATAAAATTAAAACATAATAAATAATAAAANTAAAACATGATAAAATAATAAAAATTAAGCATAATAAAATTATTAAAATAAAACGTAATAAAATAATGAAAATAAACATAATAAAATGATAAAAAAAACATAATAAAGATAAAATAAAACATAATAAAAATAAAACATAAAAAATAATAAAATAAAAATAAATAATAAAAAATAAAAAATAAANTAATAAAAATAAACATAAAATAAAATAAACAATAAAAAATAAAAGAAAATAAAATAAAAAGAAACATAAANTACAATACAAAGGGAAATAATAAAATAATAAAAATAAAACATAATAAAATAAAAATTAAACATAATAAGATCATTCTCACGACGATCGGCCACAACGCAAGCAGCTGGTCCTCATGAAGAACATCTTCAAAGACAGCGTCTGAATGAGCACCACCAACTTGGCAGCGTATATTTAAATATATACTTAAATATATACTTAAATATATACTTAAATATTCGCTGCCAAGCTTGGTGTGTTCAGAAGAACAGGTCTGTCGGAAAGACAGCGTCTGANTGAACACCACCAAGCTTGGCAGCGTATATTTAAATATATTCTTAAATATACGCTGCCAAGCTTGGTGGTGTTCAGAAGAACAGGTCTGTCGAAAGACAGCGTCTGATGAGCACCCCAAGCTTGGCAGCGTATATTGAAATATTACTTAAATATACGCTGCCAAGCTTGNTGTGTTCAGAAGAACATCTTCGAAAGACAGCGTCTGATGAAAAGCTTGGGCGTATATTTAAATATATTCTTAAATATACGCTGCCAAGCTTGGTGTGTTCAGAAAACAGGTCTGTCGAAAGACAGCGTCTGATGAGCACCACCAAGCTTGGCAGCGTATATTTAAATATATTCTTAAATATACGCTGCCAAGCTTGGTGGTGTTCAGAAGACAGGTCTGTCGAAAGACAGCGTCTGATGAGCACCACCAAGCTTGGCAGCGTATATTGAAATATATTCTTAAATATACGCTGCCAAGCTTGGTGGTGTTCAGAAGAAACAGGTCTGTCGGAAAGACAGCGTCTGATGAGCACCACCAAGCTTGGCAGCGTATATTGAAATATATTCNTAAATATACGCTGCCAAGCTTGGTGGTGCTCATTAGACGCTGTTTTNCCGACAGACCTGTTCTTCTGAACACCACCAAGCTTGGCAGCGCATATTTAAGTATATATTTAAATATACGCTGCCAAGCTTGGTGGTGCTCATTAGACGCTGTCTTTCCGACAGACCTGTTCTTCTGAACACCACCAAGCTTGGCAGCGTATATTTAAGAATATATTTAAATATACGCTGCCAAGCTTGGTGGTGCTCATTAGACGCTGTCTTTCCGACAGACCTGTTCTTCTGAACACACGCTTGGCTTTAAGAATATATTTAAATATACGCTGCAAGCTTGGTGGTGTTCATTAGACGCTGTCTTTCCGACAGACCTGTTCTTCTGAACACCACCAGCTTGGCAGCGTATATTTAAGAATATATTTAAATATACGCTGCCAAGCTTGGTGGTGTTCATTAGACGCTGTCTTTCCGACAGACCTGTTCTTCTGAACACCACCAAGCTTGGCAGCGTATATTTAAGAATATTTTAAATATACGCTGCCAAGCTTGGTGGTGCTCATTAGACGCTGTCTTTCCGACAGACCTGTNCTTCTGAACACCACCAAGCTTGGCAGCGTATATTTAAGTATATATTTAAGTGTATACGCTGCCAAGCTTGGTGATGCTCATTCAGACGCTGTCTTTCCGACAGACCTGTTCTTCTGAACACCACCAAGCTTGGCAGCGTATATTTAAGTATATATTTAAGTATATACGCTGCCAAGCTTGGTGGTGCTCATTCAGACGCTGTCTTTCCGACAGACCTGTTCTTCTGAACAGCTGCTTGCGTTGTGGCCGAATCGTTGAGAATTATTTTATATGTTTTATTTTATTATTTATTATTTTTTAGAATTGATTTTATAATGTGTTCATATTTTATAATGTTTCTTTTTATTTTTATTTTTTTTTTTATTTATTATTTTTATTTTATATGTTTTGTTGTTTATTATTTTATTATGTTTATTTTTATTATCTTGTATTATGTCCCTTTATTTTATTATTTTTATTTTTTTTTNCATTATTTTATTATGTTTTTTTTATTATGTTTTCTTTTATTATTTTATTATGTTTTATTTTATTATGTTTTATTTTTATTCTTTTATTATTTCCCTTCTACGTGACGACTTTACCGAAAGAACCAAGAAGATGAATCCCTGCAGTCACGAAAGCTTTAAATCAAAATTGTAATGTTTGTTTTCTGTTATTTGTTTATTTTCCTGCTCATTATTTTGTTCATTAAGTTGTTGTCGTTGTTGTTGTCGTTGTTGTTGTCGTTGTTGACAGAGTGCGAGGANTGCCCGGGCATGCCGGAGCNATGTGACGGGGTCGGCAGGTCGTTGTGGCTCTGAACTCGGAGTCCAACTGCTGCCGCAACTCTCGTGCGGTGAGTTTTGTGTTGATGTTGTTGTGGTTGTTGTTGTTGTTGTTGTGTTTGTTGTTGTTGATGTTGTTGATGTTGTTGTTGTTGTGTGGTGGTGGCTCTCAACTCGGAGATCAATTGCTGCCCNAAACTCTCGTGCGGTGAGTTTGTTGTTGTGGTTGTTGTTGATGTTGTTGTGGTTGTTGTTGTGGTTGTTGTTGTGGTTGTTGGTGGTTGTTGATGTTGTTGTGGTTGTTGTTGTTGTTGTTGGTGGTGGTGGCTCTCAANTCGCAGTCCAACGACGTGCTGTTTGCAACTCTCGTGTGGTGAGTTGTTGTTGTTGTTGTTGTTGTGGTTGTTGTTGTTGTGTTGGTTGTTGTTGNGTGGTTGTTGTTGAGTTGTTGTTGTTGTGGTATGTTGTAGTTGTTGTTGTTGTGTTAGTTGTTGTGTTGTTGTGGTTGTTGTTGATGTTGTTGTTGTGGTTGTTGTGATAATGAGTGTTGTTGTTGTGGTTGTTGTTGTTGTTGTTGTGGTTGTTGTTGATGTTGTTGTTGTTTGTGTAGTTGTGGTTGTTGTTGTGTTGNTGTTGTTGTTGTTGTGGTTGTTGTTGATGTTGTTGTTGTGNTTGTTGTGATAATGNGTTATGGTTGTTGTTGTGGTTGTTGTTGTTGTTGTTGTGGTTGTTGTTGATGTTGTTGTTGTGTTGTTGTAGTTATNGTTGTTGATGTTGTTGTTGTGGTTGTTGTAGTTGTTGTTGTTGTTGTTGTTGTTGTTTGTTGTTGTTGTTGATTGTTGTGGTTGTTGTTGTTGTTGTGGTTGTGTTGTTGTTGTGGTGGTTGTTGTTGTTGTTAGTGTGTTGTTGTTGTTGTTGATGTTGTTGATGTTGTTGTTGTTGTTGTTGTGGTGGTGGTCTTGGAGATCTTGCTGCCGATCTCGTGGGTGTTGTTGTTGTGGTTGTTGTTGTTGATGTTGTTGTTCTGGTTGTTGTTGTTGTGGTTGTTGTTGTGTTGTTGATGTTGTTGTGTTGTTGTTGTTGTTGTGTGGTGGTGGTCTCTCAACTCGCAGTCCATGCTGATTGCAACTCTCGTGTGGTGAGTTTGTTGTGTTGTTTGTTGTTGTGGTTGTTGTTGTTGTGTTNGTTGTTGTTGTGTTGTGGTTGTTGTTGTGTTGTTGTTGTTGTTGTGTTGTTGTTGTTGTGTTGTGTTGTTGTCTGTTGTGGTTGTTGTTGATGTTGTTGTTGTGAGTGTTGTTGTTGTGGTTGTTGTTGTTGTTGTTGTGGTTGTTGTTGATGATTTGTTGTTGTTGTTGTTGTGGTTGTTGTTGTTGTTGTTGTGGTTGTTGTTGATGTTGTTGTTTGTTGTTGTTGTTGTTGTGTTGGTGTTGTTGTTGTTGTTTGTTGTTGTTGTTGTTGTTGTGGTTGTTGTTGTTGTTGTTGTGGTTGTGTTGTTGTTGTTGTGGNTGTTGTTGTTGTGAGTTGTTGTTGTTGTTGATGTTGTTGATGTTGTTGTTGTTGTTGTTGTGGTGGTGGCTCTCAACTCGGAGATCAATTGCTGCCCGAAACTCTCGTGCGGTGAGTTTGTTGTTGTGGTTGTTGTTGTTGATGTTGTGGTTGTTGTTGTTGTTGTTGTGGTTGTTGATGTTGTTGTGGTTGTTGTTGTTGTTGTGTGGTGGTGGTGGCTCTCAACTCGCAGTCCAACTGCTGATTGCAACTCTCGTGTGGTGAGTTTGTTGTTGTTGTTTGTTGTAGTTGTTGTTGTTGATGTTGTTGTTGTGTTGTTATTGTGGTTGTTGTGGTTGTTGTTGTGGTTGTTGTTGTTGTGTGGTGGTGGCTCTCAACTCGGAGTCCAACTGCTGCCCGCAACTCTCGTGCGGTGAGTTTGTTGTTGTTGTTGTTGATGTTGTTGTGGTTGTTGTTGTGGTTGTTGTTGTGGTTGTTGTGTTGTTGATGTTGTTGTGGTTGTTGTTGTTGTGTGGTGGTGACTCTCAACTCGCAGTCCAACTGCTGCCCGCAACTCTCGTGCGGTGAGTTTGTTGTTGTTGTTGTGGTTGTTGTGGTTGTTGTTGTTGTGTTGTGGTTGTTGTTGNTGTTGTGGTTGTTGTTGTTGTTGTGTGGTGGTCGTGGCTCTCAACTCGCAGTCCAACTGCTGATTGCAACTCTCGTGTGGTGAGTTTGCTGTTGTGGTTGTTGTGGTTGTTGTTGTGGTTGTTGTTGTTGTGGTTGTTGTTGTTGTGGTTGTTGTTGTTGTGTTTGTTGTTGTGTTTGTTGTTGTTGTGTTTGTTGTTGTTGCTGTTGTTGTGTTTGTTGCTGTTGTGTTGATGTTGTTGTGTTTGTTCTTGTTGTTGTTGTGTTGTTGTGTTTGTTGTTGTGTTTGTTGTTGTTGTGTTTGTTGTTGTTGTGCTTGTTGTTGTTGTCGTTGTCGTCATCTCAATCTCCTCTCCCACCCTGCCAGTTTGCCCCCCTGAGACCTGCCAACCGGCACCGACTTGCGGATTCGGGGAACGACTCACGGAGAGCGATGGAGCATGCTGCCCCGTCTACTCCTGTGGTGAGGCAGTAGACCCACACAGAGACCCATAGAGACTCATAGAGACCCACAGAGACCCACAGACACTCATAGAGACCCACACTCAAAGAGACCCATAGAGNCCCATAGAGACCCATAGACACTCAGAGACCCATAGACACTCAGAGACCCACAGACCCACAGAGACGCATAGACATTCATAGACTCACGGAGAGCGATGGAGCATGCTGCCCCGTCTACTCCTGTGGTGAGGCAGTAGACCCACACAGAGACCCACAGACACTCATAGAGACTCATAGAGACCCACAGACACTCATAGAGACCCATAGAGACCCATAGACCCTCATAGAGACTCATAGAGACCCAGAGACACACCCATAGAGACCCACACTCATAGAGACCCACAGACACTCATAGAGACCCACACTCATAGAGACCCACAGACACACATAGAGACCCACAGAGACCCACAGACACTCATAGACTCACGGAGAGCGATGGAGCATGCTGCCCCGTCTACTCCTGTGGTGAGACAGTAGACCCACACAGAGACTCATAGAGACCCACAGACACTCATAGAGACCCACACTCATAGAGACCCACAGACACTCATAGAGACCCACACTCATAGAGACCCACAGAGACTCATACTCATAAATACTCATAGAGACCCACAGAGACTCATATAGACCCACAGACACTCATAGACACCATAGAGACCCACAGAGACTCACAGACACTCATAGACTCACGGAGAGCGATGGAGCATGCTGCCCCGTCTACTCCTGTGGTGAGACAGTAGACCCACACAGAGACTCATAGAGACCCACAGACACTCATAAAGACCCACAGAGACTCATAGAGACCCACAGAGACTCATACTCATAAATACTCATAGAGACCCACAGAGACTCATATAGACCCACAGACACTCATAGACACTCATAGAGACCCACAGAGACTCACAGACACTCATAGACTCACGGAGAGCGATGGAGCATGCTGCCCCGTCTACTCCTGTGGTGAGGCAGTAGACCCACACAGAGACTCATAGAGACCCACAGACACTCATAGAGACCCATAGAGACCCATAGAGACCCACAGACACACATAGAGACCCACAGAGACCCACAGACACTCATAGACTCACGGAGAGCGATGGAGCATGCTGCCCCGTCTACTCCTGTGGTGAGACAGTAGACCCACACAGAGACTCATAGAGACCCACAGACACTCATAGAGACCCACACTCATAGAGACCCACAGACACTCATAGAGACCCACACTCATAGAGACCCACAGAGACTCATACTCATAAATACTCATAGAGACCCACAGAGACTCATATAGACCCACAGACACTCATAGACACTCATAGAGACCCACAGAGACTCACAGACACTCATAGACTCACGAGAGCGATGGAGCATGCTGCCCCGTCTACTCCTGTGGTGAGGCAGTAGACCCACACAGAGACTCATAGAGACCCACAGACACTCATAGAGACACACACCCACACAGAGACTCATAGAGACCCATAGACCCACTCATACCCAGAGACCCACACTCAGACCCACAGACACTCATAGAGACCCACNCTCATAGAGACCCACAGAGACCCNGAGACTCATAGAGACCCACAGACACTCATAGAGACCCACAGAGACCCAGAGACTCATAGAGACCCATAGACCCAGAGACCCATAGACACAGAGACCCACAGAGACGCATATACATTCATAGACTCACGGAGAGCGATGGAACATGCTGCCCCGTCTACTCCTGTGGTGAGGCAGTAGACCCACACAGAGACTCATAGAGACCCACAGACACTCATAGAGACCCACAGAGACTCATAGAGACCCACAGAGACCCACCGAGACTCATAGAGACCCATAGAGACCCACACTCATAGAGACCCACAGACACTCATAGAGACCCACACTCATAGAGACCCACAGACACTCATAGAGACCCACACTCATAGAGACCCACAGAGACCCATCCTGTGGTGAGGCATCTGTGGAGNCTCATAGAGACCCAGACCCAGNCTCATAGAGACCCACAGAGACCCAGAGACTCAGAGAAACCCATAGAGACCCATAGAGACCCATAGAGACCCACAGACACACATAGAGACCTACAGAGACGCATATACATTCATAGACTCACGGAGAGCGATGGAACATGCTGCCCCGTCTACTCCTGTGGTGAGCAGTAGACCCACACAGAGACTCATAGAGACCCACAGACACTCATAAAGACCCACAGACACTCATAGAGACCCACAGAGACCCACAGACACTCATAGACACTCATAGAGACTCATAGATATTCATAGAGACCCACAGAGACTCATAGATATTCATAGACTCACGGAGAGCGATGGAGCATGCTGCCCCGTCTACTCCTGTGGTGAGGCAGTAGACCCACACAGAGACTCATAGAGACACAACCCACACAGAGACCCATAGAGACTCATAGAGACCCACATAAGAGACCCATAGAGACCCACACAGAGACTCATAGACACTCATAGAGACTCATAGAGACCCACAGACACTCATAGAGACTCATAGAGACTCATAGAGACCCACAGACACACATAGAGACCCACAGAGACCCACAGACACTCATAGACTCACGGAGAGCGATGGAACATGCTGCCCCGTCTACTCCTGTGGTGAGGCAGTAGACCCACACAGAGACTCATAGACACTCATAGACACTCATAGAGACCCATAGACACTCATAGACACTCATAGAGACCCACAGACACTCATAGAGACCCACAGAGACTCACAGAGACCCACAGCCGACTCATAGAGACCCGCAGAGACTCACAGAGACTCACAGACACTCATAGAGACCCACAGAGACCCATAGAGACCCACAGAGATTCATAGACTCATGGAGAGCGATGGACCATGCTGCCCCGTCTACTCCTGTGGTGAGGCAGTAGACCCACACAGAGACTCATAGACACTCATAGACACTCATAGAGACCCATAAAGACCCACGCAGACACTCATAGACACTCATAGAGTCCACAGACACTCAGAGACCCACACTCACAGAGACCCACAGACACTCATGAGAGACCCACACTCACAGAGACTCACACTCATAGAGACCCACAGAGATTCATAGACTCATGGAGAGCGATGGACCATGCTGCCCCGTCTACTCCTGTGGTGAGGCAGTAGACCCACACAGAGACTCACAGACACTCATAGAGACTCATAGAGACCCACAGACACTCATAGAGACCCACAGAGACCCACAGACACTCATAGACACTCATAGAGACTCATAGACACTCATAGAGACCCACAGAGACTCATAGACACTCATAGACTCACGGAAAGCGATGGACCATGCTGCCCCGTCTACTCCTGTGGTGAGGCAGTAGACCCACACAGAGACTCACAGACACTCATAGAGACTCATAGAGACCCACAGACACTCATAGAGACCCACAGAGACCCACAGACACTCATAGACACTCATAGAGACTCATAGACACTCATAGAGACCCACAGAGACTCATAGACACTCATAGACTCACGGAAAGCGATGGAGCATGCTGCCTTGTCTACTCCTGTGGTGAGGCAGTAGACCCACACAGAGACTCATAGAGACCCACAGAGACTCATAGAGACCGACAGACACTCATAGAGACCCATATAGACCCACAGACACTCATAGAGACCCACAGACTCATAGACACAGACACTCATAGACCCATAGACATTCATAGACACATCATAGAGACCCATAGAGACCCACAGACATTCATAGACTCACGGAGAGCGATGGAGCATGCTGCCCCGTCTACTCCTGTGGTGAGGCAGTAGACCCACACAGAGACTCATAGAGACCCACAGAGACTCATAGAGACTCATAGAGACTCATAGAGACCCACAGACACTCATAGAGATCCACAGACACTCATAGAGACCCACAGACACTCATAGACCCATAGACATTCATAGACACTCATAGAGACCNATAGAGACCCATAGATCCTTGAAGTTGATTGGTCCACACCCGAGACAGCTTTCCTTAGAGCCTAGTCTCACATGGTCCTTGAAGTTGATTGGTCCACACCCGAGACAGCTTTCCTTAGAGCCTAGTCTCACATGGTCCTTGAAGTTGATTGGTCCACACCCGAGACAGCTTTCCTTAGAGCCTAGTCTCACATGGTCCTTGAAGTTGATTGGTCCACACCCGAGACAGCTTTCCTTAGAGCCTAGTCTCACATGGTCCTTGAAGTTGATTGGTCCACACCCGAGACAGATTTTTCCTTAGAGCCTAGTCTCACATGGTCCTTTGAAGTTGATTGTCCACACCCGAGACAGCTTTCCTTAGAGCCTAGTCTCACATGGTCCTTGAAGTTGATTGGTCCACACCCGAGACAGCTTTCCTTAGAGCCTAGTCTCACATGGTCCTTGAAGTTGATTGGTCCACACCCGAAGACAGATTTCCTTAGAGCCTAGTCTCACATGGGTTGGACCAGATGACGCCAAAAGGCGCACAACTCAAAGACAACGCACCATCAGAGTATGAGAGCTCGGGTGAAGCATTTACACCATTGGAACCTCATTTGCCAGAAAAANTATGATAATTGTTTTTTACACTTTTATCTGGCAACAAAACTGACACCTTTTTTACAAGGAGTCATGTTTGCATTGACCACAATACTTGTGGTCGTAATACAAACAAAAAACACAACTCTGATAATGTGTGCACTGTCCTTGAAGTTGATTGGTCCACACCCGAGACAGCTTTTCTTAGAGCCTAGTCTCACATGGTGTTGGACCAGATGACGCCAAAACTTCTCTGATGGTGCATTGTCTTTGAGTTGTGCGCCTTTTGGCGTCATCTGGTCCAACCCATGTGAGACTAGGCTCTAAAAAAAGCTGTCTCGGGTGTGGACCAATCAACTTCAAGGACCATGTGAGACTAGGCTCTAAGGAAAGCTGTCTCGGGTGTGGACCAATCAACTTCAAGGACCATGTGAGACTAGGCTCTAAGGAAAGCTGTCTCGGGTGTGGACCAATCAACTTCAAGGACCATGTGAGACTAGGCTCTAAGGAAAGCTGTCTCGGGTGTGGACCAATCAACTTCAAGGACCATGTGAGACTAGGCTCTAAGGAAAGCTGTCTCGGGTGTGGACCAATCAACTTCAAGGACCATGTGAGACTAGGCTCTAAGGAAAGCTGTCTCGGGTGTGGACCAATCAACTTCAAGGACCATGTGTTTTTTGTTTGNAGACTAGGTATTGTGNTCTATGCAAACATGACTCCGGTGTGGACCAATCAATTTTTTACTGNCAAATAAAGTGCATATATTATCAGAGTTGTGTGTTTTGTTTTCATTACAACCGCAGGTATTGTGGTCTATGCAACATGACTCCTTGTAAAAAGGCATCAGTTTTGTTGCCAGATAGAAGGGTAAAAAAACAATTATCAAATTAAAAATTAACCCCTCCCCCCCCCCCCCCCCCAGCCCCTCCAGTGACGTCATCGGTCTCCCGAGTCCACCCCGCCGGCGTCCACCCCTCGAGGACGACGTCCGTGAGGGTGACTACGGCGTGAGCTCCCCGCCGTCGAGGACCTGGCGCACAACGACGCCGGCGGTGACGACGACGCCACCACCACCACCAACAACAACAACACCACCACCACCACCAACATCAGGACCACCACCAACATCAGGACCACCACCACCACCAACACAGGAACCTACGGAACTCCCCACAACTCCTCCTCCATACGAGCCAACGGAGGATCAGGACGAAACGGAACCACCCCCAACATCAGGGCCACCTCAACCACCAACACCAGGACCACCTCAACCAACATCAGGAGCACCACCACCAACATCAGGACCACCACCACCACCAACACAGGAACCTACAGAACTCCCCACAACTCCTCCGCCGTATGAACCAACGGAGGACCAGGACGAAACGGAACCACCACCAACATCAGGACCACCACAACATCAGGACCACCTCAACCACCAACATCAGGACCACCTCAACCACCAACCTCAGGACCACCACAACCACCAACACAAGAACCACAACTCCCAACAACTGCTCCTCCTACGACCGACAGAGATCAGGACCACCACCACCACTACCAACTACAACATCAGGTCCACCACCACCACCAACATCAGGTCCACCACCAACATCAGGACCACCACCACCAACATCAGGTCCACCACCTCCACCAACATCAGGACCACCACCACCACCAACATCAGGACCACCACCACCAACATCAGGACCACCTCCACCAACATCAGGACCACCACCTCCACCAACATCAGGACCACCACCTCCACCAACATCAGGTCCACCACCTCCACCAACATCAGGACCACCACCACCACCAACATCAGGACCACCTCCTCCACCAACATCAGGACCACCTCCTCCACCAACATCAGGACCACCACCTCCACCAACATCAGGTCCACCACCTCCACCAACATCAGGACCACCACCACCACCAACATCAGGACCACCACCTCCACCAACATCAGGTCCACCACCTCCACCAACATCAGGACCACCACCTCCACCAACATCAGGTCCAACCTCCACCAACATCAGGACCACCACCACCACCAACATCAGGACCACCTCCTCCACCAACATCAGGACCACACCAACATCAGGACCACCACCTCCACCAACATCAGGTCCACCACCTCCACCAACATCAGGACCACCACCACCACCAACATCAGGACCACCACCTCCACCAACATCAGGTCCACCACCTCCACCAACATCAGGACCACCACCTCCACCAACATCAGGTCCACCACCAACATCAGGACCACCTCCACCACCAACACAAGAACCTACAGAACTCCCAACAACTCCTCCTCCATACGAGCCGACAGAGGATCAGGACGAGACTGAATCACCTCCACCCCCACCAACCACAACATCAGGACCACCACCTCCACCACCAACATCAGGACCACCACCAACATCAGGACCACCACCTCCACCAACATCAGGTCCACCACCTCCACCAACATCAGGACCACCTCCTCCACCAACATCAGGACCACCACCTCCACCAACATCAGGTCCACCACCTCCACCAACATCAGGACCACCACCTCCACCAACATCAGGACCACCACCTCCACCAACATCAGGTCCACCACCACCACCAACATCAGGACCACNTCCACCAACATCAGGACCACCTCCTCCACCAACATCAGGTCCACCACCTCCACCAACATCAGGTCCACCTCCACCACCAACACAGGAACCTACAGAACTCCCCACGACTCCTCCTCCATACGAGCCGACAGAGGATCAGGACGAGACTGAATCACCACCTCCACCACCACCAACTACAACATCAGGTCCACCTCCACCACCAACATCAGGACCACCTCCACCACCAACACAGGAACCTACGGAACTCCCAACAACTCCTCCTCCATACGAGCCGACAGAAGATCAGGACGAAACCGAACCACCACCACCACTACCAACTACAACATCAGGACCACCACCAACATCAGGTCCACCACCTCCACCAACATCAGGACCACCACCTCCACCAACATCAGGACCACCACCACCACCAACATCAGGACCACCACCACCAACATCAGGACCACCACCTCCACCAACATCAGGACCACCACCTCCACCAACATCAGGACCACCACCACCACCAACAGGACCACCACCACCAACATCAGGACCACCACCTCCACCAACATCAGGACCACCACCACCACCAACATCAGGACCACCACCACCAACATCAGGGCCACCTCAACCACCAACATCAGGACCACCACCACCAACATCAGGACCACCTTTACCACCAACACAGGAACCTACGCAACTCCCCACGACTCCTCCTCCATACGAGCCGACAGAGGATCAGGACGAGACTGAATCACCTCCACCCCCACCACCACCACCAACATCAGGACCACCGCCACCACCACCAACATCAGGACCACCTCCACCACCAACACAGGAACCTACAGAACTCCCAACAACTCCTCCACCATTTGAACCAACGGAGGATCAGGACGAGACTGAATCACCTCCACCCCACCAACTACATCATCAGGTCCACCACCACCACCACCNACATCAGGACCACCTCCACCACCAACATCAGGACCACCTCCACCACCACACAGGAACCTACGGAACTCCCAACAACTCCTCCTCCATACGAGCCGACAGAAGATCAGGACGAGACTGAATCACCACCTCCACCTCCACCACCAACCACAACACCAGGTCCACCACCACCACCACCACCAACATCAGGACCACCTCCACCACCAACACAAGAACCTACAGAACTCCCAACAACTGCTCCTCCATACGAGCCGACAGAGGATCAGGAGCCATCGGAGCCTCCTCCACACCCCACGGACGAAGCGACGGAACTCCCACGACTCCTCCTCCGTACGAGCCTACGGATCACCCCGAGGACAACTCGGAGACTCCACCATCTCCTCCTCCTTCGTCCACCTCGTTGTCCACCTCTTCGCCGTGCGGCTCAGCGACCTGCCCGCCGGCGCCGCACTGCGTCAAAGCCGGCGAGCGTCTGGTGGTGGTGGAGTCGTCGGTGATGGGCGATTGCTGCCCAGTCTCCTACTGCAGTGAGTTCTAAGTGGGGGGGGGGGGGTCCACTACGCGGCACACACGCAGACACACAGACACACGCACAGACACACACACAGACACACAGACACACACAGACACACACGCACAGACACACAGACACACACGCACACAGACACACACACAGACACACACACAGACACACACACAGACACACACGCACAGACACGCACAGACACACACGCACAGACACACACACACACACGCACGCAGACACACAGACACACGCACAGACACACACACACACACGCACACAGACACACACGCAAAGACACACAGACACACGCGCACACAGACACACGCACACACACGCACACACACGCCTACAGATTACACGCACACAGACACACGCACACAGACACACAGACACACACACAGACACAGCCTACAGATTACACGCACACAGACACACGCACACACACACAGACACACACACAGACACACAGACACACGCACACACACACACACAGACACACACACAGACACACACACAGACACACGCCTACAGATTACACGCACAAGACACACACACAGACACACGCACAGACACACACACACACGCACACAGACACACACGCACAGACACACAGACACGCACGCACAGACATACACACAGACACACAGACAGACACACGCCTACAGATTACACGCACAGAGACACACGCACACACAAGACACACACACAGACACACACACACACACGCACCACAGACACACACGCACAGACACACAGACATGTACGCACAGACACACACACAGACACACAGACAGACACACGCCTACAGATACACGCACACAGACACACGCACACACACACACACACACAGACACACAGACAGACACACGCCTACAGATTACACGCACACAGACACACAGACACACGCACACAGACACACAGACAGACACACGCCTACAGATTACACACACACACAGACACACACCTACAGACACACACACAGACACACGCACACACACACACACAGACACACACACACAGACACACACACAGACACACGCCTACAGATTACACGCACATAGACACACACACAGAGACACACACAGACACACGCACAGACACACACACACACACGCACACAGACACACACAGACACACAGACACGCTGACGCACACACACACAGACACACAGACAGACACACGCCTACAGATACACGCACACAGACACACGCACACACACACAGACACACACACAGACACACACACACACACGCACACAGACACACACGCACAGACACACAGACACACGCACAGACACACACACAGACACACAGACAGACACACGCCTACAGATACACGCACACAGACACACGCACACACACACACAGACACACACACAGACACACAGACAGACACACGCCTACAGATTACACGCACACAGACACACAGACACACGCACACAGACACACAGACAGACACACGCCTACAGATTACACACACACACAGACACACACCTACAGACACACACACACAGACACACACACAGACACACACACAGACACACACACACACACAGACACACAGACAGACACACGCCTACAGATTACACGCACACAGACACACACAGACACACACACACACGCACAGATTACACGCACACAGACACACGCACACACACACACAGACACACACACAGATACACACACAGACACACGCACACACACACACAGACACACACACAGACACACACACAGACACACACACACAGACACACGCCTACAGATTACACGCACACAGACAAACGCACCTACAGATTACACCCACAGACACACAGACACACACAGACACACACACAGACACACACACACAGACAGACACACACACACAAACACAGACACACACACACACAGACACACACAGACACACACACAGACACGGAGACACAGACACACACGCAGACACACACATACAGAGACACGCACAGACACACGCACACAGACACACACACAGACACACACACACAGACACACACAGACACACGCCTACAGATTACACGCACACAGACACACACACACAGACACACACAGACACACGCACACAGACACACGCGCAGACACACACACAGACACACACACACACACAGACACACACACAGACACACGCACACAGACACACACACAGACACACACAGACACACAGACAGACACACGCACACAGACACACACCTCACAGATACATACAGACACATGATGTCACTGTTGATGACGTCACTGATGATGTCACTGATGATGATGTCACTGATGATGATGTCACTGATGTCACTAATGATGATGATGACGTCACTGATGATGATGTCACTGATGATGATGTCACCGATGACGNTGACGATGTCGCTGATGACGACGATGACGTCACTGACGATGACGTCACTGATGATGATGTCACTGATGACGATGACGATCACTGATGACGTNATGATGATGATGACACTGATGATGATGTCACTGATGACGATGATGATGACGACTGATGATGATGATGATGTCATTGATGATGATGATGATGATGTCACTGATGCGATGACACTCATGATGACGTCACTGATGATGATGACACTGATGATGATGTCACTGATGATGTCATGATGACGTCACTGATGATGATGATGATNTCATTGATGATGATGATGATGATNTCACTGATGATGATGACGTCACTGATGATGATGACAGGCGATGATGATGCAATGATGATGACACTGATGTCACTGATGATGATGTCACTGATGATGATGACACTGACGATGATGTCACTGATGACGACGTGACGTCACTGATGACGTCACTGATGATGACGTCACTGATGACACGATGACGTCACTGATGACGTCACTGATGACGATGACGTCACTGATGACGACACTGATGATGACGTCACTGATGATGACGTCACTGNCGCCGTGCCCCCGTGACGTCACTGCCAGGCTGCGACCCGTGTGGCAGCCCGCCCAGTGCGAGGGCGGCGAGCGACTGCTGATGAGCGTGGACAGCGAAACCTCCTGCTGCCCGTCATTCTCATGCGGTAGGTTGGGGGGGTCTGGTGTAGTGGGGGGGGTGGTGTAGTGGTGTAGTGTAGTAGTAGTGGTGTAGTGTAGTGGACTGCTGATGAGCGTGGACAGCGAAACCTCCTGCTGCCCGTCATTCTCATGCGGTAGGTTGGGGGTCTGGTGTNGTGGGGGGGGTGGTGTAGTGGTGTAGTGTAGTAGTAGTGGTGTAGTGTAGTGGACTGCTGAATGAGCGTGGACAGCGAAACCTCCTGCTGCCCGTCATTCTCATGCGGTAGGTTGGGGGGTCTGGTGTAGTGGGGGGGGGTGGTGTAGTGTGTAGTGTAGTGTAGTNGTGTAGTGTAGTGTGCTGATGAGCGTGGACAGCGAAACCTCCTGCTGCCCGTCATTCTCCTGTGGTATGTGGGGGGGGGGGGGGGTGTGTAGTGTAGTGGGGGGGGGGGGTAGTGTAGTGGGGGGGGGGGGCTGGTGTAGTGTAGTGGACTGCTGATGAGCGTGGACAGCGAAACCTCCTGCTGCCCATCATTCTCCTGTGGTAGGTTGGGGGGGGCTGGTGTAGTGTAGTGGGGGGGGGTGGTGTAGTGTAGTGGGGGGGGGCTGGTGTAGTGGGGGGGGGTGGTGTAGTGTAGTGGGGGGGTGGTGTAGTGTAGTGGGGGGGGGGTGGTGTAGTGTAGTGGGGGGGGGTGGTGTAGTGTAGTGGGGGGGGGTGGTGTAGTGTAGTGGGGGGGGGTGGTGTAGTGTAGTGGGGGGGGTGGTGTAGTGTAGTGGGGGGGGTGGTGTAGTGTAGTGGGGGGGGGGTGTGTAGTGTAGTGGGGGGGGGGTGTAGTGTAGTGGGGGGGGAGTGGTGTAGTGTAGTGGGGGGGGGGTGGTGTAGTGTAGTGGGGGGGGGTGGTGTAGTGTAGTGGGGGGGGTGGTGTAGTGTAGTGGGGGGGTGGTGTAGTGTAGTGGGGGGTGGTGTAGTGTAGTGGGGGGGGTGGTGTAGTGTAGTGGGGGGGGTGGTGTAGTGGGGGGGGCTGGTGTAGTGTAGTGGGGGCTGGTGTAGTGTAGTGGGGGGGGCTGGTGTAGTGTAGTGGGGGGGGTGGTGTTGTGTAGTGGGGGGGGGGTGGTGTAGTGTAGTGGGGGGGGGGTGGTGTAGTGTAGTGGGGGGGGGGTGTAGTGTAGTGGGGGGGGTGGTGTAGTGTAGTGGGGGGGGTGGTGTAGTGTAGTGGGGGGGGTGGTGTAGTGTAGTGGGGGGGTGGTGTAGTGTAGTGGGGGGGGTGGTGTAGTGTAGTGGGGGGGGGCTGGTGTAGTGTAGTGGGGGGCTGGTGTAGTGTAGTGGGGGGGGCTGGTGTAGTGTAGTGGGGGGGGGGTGGTGTTGTGTAGTGGGGGGGGGGTGGTGTAGTGTAGTGGGGGGGGNTGGTGTAGTGTAGTGGGGGGGGGTGTAGTGTAGTGGGGGTGGTGTAGTGTAGTGGGGGGGGGGTGGTGTAGTGTAGTGGGGGGGGTGGTGTAGTGTAGTGGGGGGTGGGTAGTGTAGTGGGGGGGGTGGTGTAGTGTAGTGGGGGGGGGGGTGTAGTGTAGTGGGGGGGGGGTGTAGTGTAGTGGGGGGGGGGTGTAGTGTAGTGGGGGGGGGTGGTGTAGTGTAGTGGGGGGGGGGGTGTGTGTAGTGGGTGTAGTGTGGGGGGGGTGGTGTGTAGTGGGGGGGTAGTGAGGGGGGGTGGTGTAGTGTAGTGGGGGGGGTGGTGAGTGTAGTGGGGGGGGGTGGTGTAGTGTAGTGGGGGGGGTGTGTAGTGTAGTGGGGGGGGTGGTGTAGTTAGTGGGGGGGGGTGGTGTAGTGTAGTGGGGGGGGGTGGTGTAGTGTAGTGGGGGGGGGTGTAGT
>WFAB01002342.1:0-44235 GCA_018977245.1 Lethenteron camtschaticum | reverse complement strand
AAAACTTTGATGAATTTACCTCAGAGTGGCGTGGTGGGTGTCGAGGCCTAGTAGCGTGCAAAGCCTGCGGCCTCGCCTAAAATTGTCGGCTTGGAAGAGGCAGGGTACGGGTGGCGTTCCTTCCCCCCCCCCTAGCGCTCCAACAATACTGTGTAATGCCTATTATTTAATTAAATACGGAGCTTATGAAAGTGGCGAAGGCGTGGCTAGCCGTTGGCAGGGGCAACCGCCGTCCAATGAAACTGCAGCCCTTGGCGAAGGCGTCGCTAGTCGTTGCCAGGTCCAATGAAAGCGGCGAAGGCGTGGCTAGCCGTTGGCAGGGGCAACCGCCGTCCAATGAAAGTGCGTATGGGCCGAAATCCACACACACACACACAGACAGACAGACATTCACGATTTTATATATATAGACTAGCTGTACTACCCGGCTTCGCCCGGGACTTGTATCCACGACGGCCGGCCGCCTTTGTCTCCCCAGTGGCGATGTTAATACGCCACACCAGTTACTCGTTTGAGGCTGAGTCGACCTAGGGGAGGTTCAAATAATCGTCACCGGTGGTGGCCGTGCACGGGAATGGAACTCGGTTCGCCGGGTTTGTAGCGCAGCGTAGCGTTAACCACTACACCCACCGCTCCTCACACACCACACACGCACAGACACACACACACACAGACACACGCAGACACACACAGACAGACACACACACAGACACACAGACAGCACGCTAACCACTACACTACCGCTCCCCACACACACACACGCACACACACACGCACACACAGACACACACACACACACACACACACACACAGACAGCACGCTAAGCACTACACTACCGTTCCCCACACAACACACGCGCGCGCGCATAGGTACACATACACGCGCTTGCTCAGACACATACACTGTCAGGGGCGTACAAACACTGAAAAAAGAAGCGGCAATGCTGCGCGAGGAACGCCTTAGACAACACATTTGTGTGCGAGCGTAAACACACAAACACATACAAACACATACACACACATACATACACACACATACACACAAACAATACACACAACACACAGCATCATACACACGCATACACATACACACAAACACACACATACATACACACAAAAACATAGACAATACACACACACATACATGCAGACACACAGACAGACACATAACACACATACATACACACAGATACATACACAGAAACACATACACACAATACATAGACACACACATACATACACACAAACACATCCACAGACGTACATACACACATACATACAGATACGCAGACATACACATAAACACATACAAAAAACCCACATACATACACACACACATACATACACACAAACACACACATACATACACACATGCATACAGACACACAGACATACACAAACATATACACACATACACATGACCCGGCTTCGCCGGGACTTGGATCCACCACGCCCGGCCGCCTTTGTCTCCCAGTGCCGATGTTAATACGCCACACCAGTTACTCGTTTGAGGCTGAGTCGACCTAGGGGAGGTTCAAATAATCGTCACCGGTGGTGGCCGTGAGCGGGAATCGAACTCGGTTCGCCGGGTTGGTAGCGCAGCGTAGCGTTAAGCACTACACCCACCGCTCCTCACACACCACACACGCACAGACACACACACAGACACACAGACAGCACGCTAAGCACTACACTACCGCTCCCCACACACCACACACAGACACACACACAGACACACACACACAGACACAGACAGCACGTTAAGCACTACACTACCGTTCCCCTACACAACACACGCGCGCGCGTCCATAGGTACACATACACGCGCTTGCTGCAGACACACACGACTTTCAGGGTGCGTACGGCAGTAAACGACTGAAATAATAAAGCGGCAATGCTGCGCGAGAAACGCCTTAGACCTGCAACACATTTGTGTAATGCGAGCGTAAACACACAAACACATACAAACACATACATACACACACATACACACAAACACATACACACACATACACACATACACACACACAGACATACACATACACACAAACACACACATACATACACAGAAACACATACACAATACACACACACATACATACACACACACATACACACACGTAACACATATACATACACACACAGACATAGACATAAACACATACAAAAAAACACATACACACACACAGACATACACACAAACACATACACACACACACATACATACACAAACACATACACATAAACACATACATACACACACACATACATACACAAACATAAAGACACACAGAACACACATACATACACACGCTACTACACAGCACATACACACAAACATAGCAACAACATACACACACACAACACACAACCACCATACTCACACAAATACCACACACACACCACACCAGACACACAAACACACATACAACACACGCAATACACAGAAACACATCACACAACATACACACAAACCGCACACACGTCATNCCACATACATAGCGGCACACTAAGACTACAAAAAAACGACATACATACACCACACATACACACATTCACATACACACACATACATCACACATACATAGAGCACACAGACATACACTAAACACCATACACATGACCCGGCTTCGCCCGGGACTCACGATCGGCCGCCTTTGTCTCCCCAGTGACGATGTTCACACACGACAGCAGTTACGCGTTTGAGGCTGAGTGGACCTAGGGGAGGTTCAAATAATCGTCAGCGGTGGTGGGCGTGAGTTGGAATCGAACTGGGGTCGCTCAAGCAGCTTAATGACTGTTTGTACAAAGAACATATAAAGAATCGATTATAATAACCAGGCAAGAGTCCACATTATAGACTGCCAGTACACGCACTCAGCTTCATAAGCAGGCTAGAGTGTACATGATAGAGTGGCAGTACGCTCACCGAGCTTAATAAGCAGGCTACAGTGTACATGATAGACTGGCAGTACGCTCACCCAGCTTAATGAGTATTTGTACAGTGAACATTAAAGTAATCGATTGTTGGCGCGTTGGGTTTAAAAGTAATATTAATAGCACACATTGTGGTGGGGGTGTAGTGAAGAGTAGGAAAAACTTTGATGAATTTACCTCAGAGTGGCGTGGTGGGTGTCGAGGCCTAGTAGCGTGCAAAGCCTGCGGCCTCGCCTAAAATTGTCGGCTTGGAAGAGGCAGGGTACGGGTGGCGTTCCTTCCCCCCCCCCCTAGCGCTCCAACAATACTGTGTAATGCCTATTATTTAATTAAATACGGAGCTTATGAAAGTGGCGAAGGCGTGGCTAGCCGTTGGCAGGGGCAACCGCCGTCCAATGAAACTGCAGCCCTTGGCGAAGGCGTCGCTAGCCGTTGCCAGGTCCAATGAAAGCGGCGAAGGCGTGGCTAGCCGTTGGCAGGGGCAACCGCCGTCCAATGAAAGTGCGTATGGGCCGAAATCCACACACACACACACAGACAGACATTCACGATTTTATATATATAGATTCAGACCTTATTGGTCACCCCGTGCTCCTTGTAAATCTACAAAGTCCCACCACAAGGAAGAAACACAAACAAATAGACAATGTTTATTTATTTATTTGCCCATATTGAAACGGCTGTACGCCATATAGACCTGAAAACTCAATTTCCCTGCACAAGACTATGGGAATATTCATATTCTTAGGTTTTTTCGGTAAAGTCACTTAGGTAAAACATCAAATTAATGAAAATAAAATAAAACAAAAATCACGACGTTTCGGAGGCAACACAAGTCTCCGTCATCAAGTGGGACCGTCACAGCCGAATTAGCTGCATCAAGTGAGGCAATGATTCAAGATGTAATCCCTTATAAGCAAGTTGAAGGGGAGGAGAGGGGGGGGGCTCATCAGAATGTGGTAGCCAATGAATGGAACGTATCGGGAGGGAGGGGGGCGGGGCTCAAAGACAGCACGGAGTGCCAAGTACAACGCATCGGGAGGGAGAGGGGGGGCCAAAAAGAATGGACGACGGCTTGGACGCGGTTGCTGCTGCACACGCCAACACATTGGACAGAGAGGGGGAGGGGAGGCCTGATAAACATGATAGAAAAGAGAACGAAAATGCCCATGTTTATACCAATGCTGGCTGAAAAATGAAGAGAGTACTGTTAAAAACTGGGGATGTTAACACTCGGTAAAGTAAAGTAAAATAGTGCCTGTCAGATAAGATGGTCCAAAAAGTGTAATTAAGTATTTTTTGCGTGGTTGATAACATCTTTCCAATGATGACTAAGTTTGTACCCATCATCATGGTTGAAATTATGTCTGTGTTTGTATATTTGTATGGCTTCGTGTACAAACTTTGATGGTAGCCGGGAGGTTTGCAGAGAACCTTGGTCTCAGAAAAGACAATTTCATGAGAGCCCACCGAGTTGTAGCAATGATCGGCAACGGCAGAAGAATCAGTTCTGCCGTGTTTCAGATCTGACTTGTGCTCGCGGACACGATCAGAAACATGACGTTTCGTTTCTCCAATGTAGCAATCACCACAAATGCAACTCAATTTGTAGACTCCAGGATACTGTAAGTCAGGAACGACATCCTTCACAGATGGAATCAGATCACGGATTTTATGCACTGTACTGAATCGGACTTGGATCTTATGTTTGTTTAGAATTTTGGAGATCTTTTTGGTCACACCTGCTATGTATGGTAACGTGATAGTTTTGGTCGAGTTTCATGTGGCTGTTTCTGTGTGGTGGGAGAGACAGCTTGGCGGATAGTACGGTCAGAGTATCCGTTCATCCTGAGGGCCCGATGTACATGTCTTAATTCACCGGTCAGGTGGTGTTTGTCAGAAATGCCATGGGCTCTGTGGTATAGCGTTTTGATGAGAGAATTCTTTTGAGATGGGTGGTGGTGGGAATCCGGTTTCAAGTAGGAATCTGTGTGGGTGGCTTTCCTGTAGACAGAATGTCCAAGGATCCGTCAGGCCTCCTCTCAAACAGAATATCCAAGAATGGTAGTTTACCATCTTTCTCCACTTCCATGGTGAATCTGATGGATGGGTGTCAGAATTGATGTGGTCCAAGAAGTGGTTCAATGCTGGGAGGCCATGTGGCCAGATGACGAAAGTGTCATCCACATACCTCTTCCACAGGGAAGGACGCAGGGTGGATGTCTGGATGGCGTCTGATTCAAACTTTTCCATGAACATGTTGGCTATAACTGGTGACAAAGGGGAGCCCATAGGGGTACCCTCATTCTGTTTGTAGAAGGTGCCATTCCAGGTAAAATAGGTGTTGGTGAGGCAATGCCTAACCAGCGCAGGTGCATCAGAATTCAATCCATGTTGGACTAAGTCCTCAATTATTGTTAGGGTGTCCGGTACTGGGACTTTGGTAAACAAAGATACTACATCAAAGCTGACGAGGATGTCATCAGGAGATAGTACCATGTCCTTAACCATAAAGACTAATTGGGTTGAGTTGAGTACTGCCAAAGAAGTCTTGCCTGTGAAGGGGAGCAGAGTATCTGATAGAAAACGGGCTAGTTTGTACGTAGGAGAGTTTATCGTCGACACGATGGGTCGTAGCGGGGTGCCTTCCTTATGGATTTTGGGAAGACCATAGAGTCTGGGAGGTCTTGCCGCCGATGGTTTTAGAGAGGGACGTTTGCTTGGTTCGATTAGGGAAGTCGAACTCGTGATGATACTGTTGGTTTTCGTCGTTAGGCTTTTAGTGGGATCGTTTTTAATTTTGGAGTAACTCCCATCATTAAGAAGGTCCAGGATTTTGTTGTTGTATGAATCTTTATCCATGATGACCGTGGCGTTGCCCTTGTCTGCCGAAAGGATGACTATATCATCTTTCTTTTTTTTCCCTCCCACCTCCTCTTATGCGCTGCTCGCAGAGTGTTTGTCCTCAGGGTCCTATCTCTCTGTGCTGTGAGTGTATCATTGCGGTTAGCCCGGTGAGCTTCGTCGCGCCCATACAATTTTAAGCCAATTCACGAGGGCCGCAATTAACATTTGGCCTGGGGGGTCGGCCAATCTCCTGGCACTGGGAAACCATGGGACATCCCCGCTAGGGGCCCCTTAGGTAAAAACCCATGGTACCAGGTGACCCCCCTCCCTCCCCACGAGACCATACGTGGCTGCGTGTGTGTGTTTAGTAGGGGTGTGCGTGCGTTCGTGTGGAGGGGTGCAAGGGGATGGCAGCGCCAGCGGAGTTGCTTCGTTGCTGTGGCAGCACACAACACGGAGGACTGTGAATGGAATATACCGAAGACAGCCATCAGCAACCACCATGCGCAGGTTTAGAGCAGATGCTCTTCATTTGCTCGTCCAAACCCCTCGTCGACAAGACAGATCTCTAATTTATCTTATCTACAAAATTGCAACGGGCTTGCTTTTCAAACAAATCTTGTTTTCACCCTCAATCCAGTAGGCACATTTTTACAAATATATTTCAATCACCTTAAATACAGATTGTGTACGCGATACTGGCTAAAGCTATGGTGGCTAGGAGAGGTTAACTCCCTCGCCTGGTATGCAAGGGGTTGTGGGTTGATCCTGACCCTTACGCATGTTGTATATTTTGAGTTTGCAAGGTCCTCCGGTTTATCCTTCCACATTTAGAATCAACATCATCACGCGTTTAGAGTATTTTGCTGCTGCTATAAATGTCCACGTAATGATGATGATGATAAGCCGCTTCATTGAACTGTTTGTGATAGCCAAGTCGCTTCTGAAAAAAGAGCTACATTGCAGCTCAGTGGGGTCTTACCTGGTCAAGTAGAAATAAAAATAGTTAAGTAAGTAAGGCCATGCGTGTTTCTTCGGGTGAGGAAAAAAGACATCCCTCAGTGCAAAGTTTACCGAGACACTTCCAGAGCTTGCCGGTTCATATGGGAATTTAACGTTATTGGTTGAGTGGAATCTGCTCAAGCAACAACAACTTCTGTTAGAGGAAGTTGCCAGAATGAAACTACGGCTGCTTATTATAGGGTGGGCCGTGAGTAACTACCTGATTTGCCAAAGCGGTATTTTGTGTAAAATTATTTCGTAATTTTTTTGTTCAGAAATAATAAAGAAGAAGCCTGGGAGTTTATAATGAATCGGTTATACACATCAGCAGCGTGAAAGAATAATTGACATTTTTTCAGAATTTTTTTTATTATTTTAACACGGAGAGACTACCGCAGATATTGAAGATCCGAATGTAATCCCAATTTCGCACTTGTATTCGGGCGCTGATTTCCCAATTTCGGGAATCGGGGAACGACTTGGTGGTGGATGCGAAGCGGTGTGTTTGCAGACCTCGAGCCGGTCGATCTTCAAATTCTATTGAGCAACTTAAGGGAGAGTGTCCAATGAGAACCCGAACTTCGACGACGTGGAGATGCCGCTTCGCTCAATTGGGGATCGCACCACGGTCGCTGCAGCGAATCTTGGGCACAGGACTCGCATCTTTTTCAATGTAAGATTCTCCTGGTGCAAGAATTGCAGCCCAGATCAATCAAAGCCGCTTAGAGTACCGCGTGCTTTTTATTGAACTTGCGACCAAGACGATGCTTTCAAACAATTGTAATGTCAGACGAAGCTCATCGTCACGTTGCTGCTTTGTCAACAAACAACATTGCAGGTTGTGGGTTTCATACACAATATATCGAATTTCACGAATAATAATGTATAATTTAGAGTTTTGTTTTATTATATTCTTCAAAAGTTTTTGGCAAAAAATCAGGTGGTTACTTATGGCCCACCCTGTAGTTCAGTGTTGTAAACGGACCCTACTGGACACATGAAAAAGGGCTCCATGGCTCATGGTATTCCTCCAATATCAATAAATATAGATTTAGTTCAATCAAGGCTCCTCCTGAATAATCTACAATACTCAATGAGGCGTAACACTTACAATATTTTTTTATTTGTAATAAAGTTGTTGATGGCCAATCTGGCTCTCCAAAAAATACAAAATAGGCAAAAATCAAATCCCCAAATACACTGAGCGCGAGCCCTCGTTGCCAGACAGTGGCAGCACATGCTGCGAATTCATAACTGTGAAGGAGGGATTGTGGATCGGTGGTTGTGGTCCTCCAGCACCAGAAAAGAGAGACCTTTGACAACTCAGACATCACTCGAGAACAAATATAGCAGTATAAGGTTGCAATCATTGCACAACACAAAGTGCGTGCGACAAATTAACCTAAATACCATGCTGGTGATCTCGTCAAGGAGCATAAACTATCATCATGTGACTCCGGTCATCTTCCATGCAGCAGCAGCAGCGCGTCTTTTGGCGAACCATCGAACAAATAGGTCACCGCATAGCGTGGCGCTTTCAGATGCCATTCTGCGGCCGTCTGGAACGCTCTTCATTCCAATATTAGGAAACCACTGGTGCTATGCACTTTTAAATCATCATATAGATTGACAAACTAATTTATTCAGAACTGATTTGTGTTTAGTTTCGTTTCCTTCTCCCGCACCTCCGATTCGCGCGGTTGTCAATGTACAGTGGTGTTCAAGAATGTCAACATATATGGGATGGTGGATAAGATGGTAGATAACCCCAGATGCGGGCGTGGGAATGACTGCGAGGTATGTCGCATCAGCCTGACCACTGAGGTCTGTCACGCGAGGTGCTTTGTTTCTTTACTTAGCTTCTCATGAAGCCACCGACGTGGATCGCCAAAACTAGACTCACTATTGTAAGATTCTCCCATCATACGACAAGAACAATACTTCCGTTTATTGTGGTAATAATATCCCATAGCTCTGAAAGCTACTCCACTGGCACTCTCTTCCTTTAATAATTACAATTAACATTAAACTGCTGCATTTATAAACTTTCACCCCATATCAAACGTTGCGTTCGTTGTAAAAGTTATCTCAAGAGTTATTTTTTCACGCGACTAAATATCTCTTGGCATCAAAAAAGTATATCACAATTATTATCTCTGAGGGAATAAATATGTAACAAAAAAGCTGAAGGAGACGGAATCATAAACGAGTAGAGGAATTTAATGCCGATCTTTATTGCAAACAAATCAGAATCAGAATGTGTATTTATACTGGAGTAATCCGATGAAATATAAAGTTATTTTTCACAGGTGTCCAGTAGGGGCGGTTCAGAAGGCAAGCCAATCGTCAACTTACGAACACACGCACGTACGAACCAGCTTCCGTTAAACATATATTTATATATTATATCAATTTAAAACGCGAACTCGCAATTGAAAACTGAACAGCGGAACTATTTTGTTCAGCGGAGCGATCCTCCGCGAGATGTAGTGAGTCGACCTCAAGCTGGGAGTAAGTGTTTGTGTGTTTGTGCGAAAGTAAGTGTGTGTGTCTGTGTGTGTGGGAGCGGTAGTGCAGCGGTTAGCGCGCTGCGCTATGAACCCGGCGACACGAGTTCGATTCCCACTCACGGCCAACACCAGTGACGATTATCTGAACCGGTCCCGGGTCTCCCCTAGGTCGACTCAGCCTCAAATGAGTACCTGGTGCGGTGTGTAAACATTGCCACTAGGGAGACAAAGGCGGTCGGGCGTGGTTCTGGCCACCCACCCCTTCGTGTACCGTTCTGGCCTTAATAGGTGCTCGCTAACAGCACTTGCCCCAACAGTCTGTTAAAGGCTTTATGGGGGTTCTTTGTGTGTGTGTGCAGGCACGCAAGTGTATATGTGTGAAAGTGAGTGTGCGATCAGCTCAATAACAACAACAACAGCAGGAGGCTGCTAGACTTTTGTGGGGCCCATGGGCTTGTAATTACCAACACGCTGTTTCAGCATCGGCACATAATCACGGATGCACGCCGGGTCAAAGCAAAAACACCTGCTGGACTATATAGTGACTCAACAGTGGATGAGGGTCATTGTCCTTGACACCAGGACCTACCATGGAGCTGATCTGCCCACTGACCATCGACTTGTCATCTGTAAGATGCGCCTGACATTCTTCCACTCTGGTGGTGGTGTACACCCAGAACCCCATTCAACTCCATAGTAGCTGATGAAAGTTGCAAGCGAGAATTTCATCATTGCTTGCAGCTGGAGTTGGCATAATCCCCCACTCATTTTAATGCCGAGGGGAAATGGGCTATGTTTGAGACTGTGGCTCATGCAGCTGCAATGGCTGCTTTAGGTACACGGTCCAAATCTCCCAGAGACCCTGGCTGACGGAGGAGGTGTTCCGGAAGGCTGAATTTAAACGACAGGCCAAATCCCAATGCCTATAACACTCGACGTCGGAGAATGAGAAGGCTTTCCTCTGCCTTTACTCAGAGGTTTGGAGAGCCGTGCGGCGCTGCAAGGATGGGTGGTGTATTAGGGGAGCGAGCCCTGCGTTGGGGCACTTTCTCGGGAACTGATCGACGACCGGAGGGGCCGACAGTTCGAGATTGACAACGTGGAAAACCACCGGGTTGACTGTGCAACACTCAACTTGGTGGACAACCACCAGGGCTGAAGCAAGCCGTAGCCATTACGAGTGTGGCAGTTATTACACTCGGCCTTTTTATATTCGTTCAAAGAAATAAAGTTTAACTCCCTGAAAATAAATGTCTCCAAGAAGCTTCTTTACAAAGGGATGGCTCCCTTATTGGTCAACTATGTTACATTTGCTGATGATCTGGTGATTACTGCTCACTCAGAGGAGGAGTTGGAGGCGATACTGCTGAACCTGGAGTGCGTCACTAAGAGATGGGGGCCTTACCATCAGCCCCATAATAATTAAGCAGCTGCTTGGGTATTTTGTGCCATCAAACACTCCACTACCTAAACTTCCCATTGGTGATGGGGCAGTTGTGGAGAGAGTGGAGAGTTTTACATACCGAGGCAGTGTGCGTATGACCAGCTCCGTATTGACGAGATCTCACTCCACATCAGGTGAGCTGCATTATATATTCATTGGCTGCATAACGCTGTGTGGATGCTACCTGGTCTGTTGCTCCACACAAAGCTCCGGGTCTTCTCGGCCACAATCGTTCCATTCCTTCTCTATGCTTGCGAAACGTGGACTCCCTTAATGGAACATTTTCGCCGGTTAGAAACGTTCAGGCTGGACTGCCTACGATCCAGCCTGGGTTTAACCAGGCTGGATTGTGTGAAGAGCTCGCATATCCTTGAAATATCTGGACAAATCCATCGGTGAGCTCTTCTGGCAGGTATGGCTTCGTTGGCTGGGTTATGTTGTCTGCATGCCCAGCTCCCGCATGAACAAAGAGTTTTTGTTCGGCTGTATAGGGCTACACGGGCTAGAGAAGAAACGGAATTATGTGATATGAGAGGATATGGAGCAGATTGGACTTGCCTATGACTGGTACCAGCGGTGTCAAGATCAGCCTCTGTGGAGGAGGCTCATGAAGGACGCCACTGTGCAGTTGTCCACCAGAAACACCAAAAACAACGAGGGCAGAGGAGCGAGTGCTCACAACAACGAGCGGTGTGCTGGGCGGATAAAATGCAGAAAGTTTGCACAGTAGGTGGTATAGGTGACTTTACCGAAAGAACCAAGAATACGTCACCGCCACTTAGTGGCGAATGGCAGTTCTTATTGTTGTGCGTCTGCCCGTTTGTGTGCAATTGTGGTTACTCATTGTGCCCATTTTGACAAGGACTCAAGGTAAGTGAAAATTAAACAGGTTTATTTTTCAACGCATGTAGCTTCATTTTATCTTTTATTGACTGTGTTACATACAAATGTATATTTCTTATTCATTAACTTAACAATGCTTCCCTTTTTGGTTGAACCGTAACACATTTCATAATTTTGACAGTATGGGCATTTAAATACAGTTCATTTTTGTGTTTTAACTTTCGAACCGTTTCACTTATGAATGTAAGTCCACTGAGCTCTATAGGTCATTTTATTTCCAGAAGCGACCTGGCTATCACAAACGATAGCTCAACTCTGGCTTATCATCACATGGAAATTTAAAGCAGCAGCCAAAGAATAATTATCCCAGGTGAAACGTAAATACAAAGATTGATGATAGTGACGGTGGCGTAAGTGGTGGTGATGATGATGGTGACGACAACGAATACATTCTTTATTTTGTAACAAAGTGCATTTATTGGCGCTTAAATAATGGCCCACGTACAACGGCCAAATGCAAGAGGTCCTGATCTGCCTTCTTTGTCTATTCTCTTATTTTCTGTGTTTTAGCCACGAGATAACAATTGTTTACATATTCATCAGATGTATACGGATGATGGAACTTCTGTGATTCATCATTGTGGCCGTGACTTTGAGTTGTAATGCATCGTCGGTGAGAATGGCAGTGGTAGGTCCAGCTTGTATCTTTTGAAAAGACGTTGATGCCTCATTAGACCTGTACATCTCAGTCAGGAGAGTGGCCGCTACTATGTCATAGTCGTTGTTTTGTAGCTGTATGGCGATTTCTCTGCAATAAAATTGGGGAAAATATGGATTGCAAAACATAATGTTCAATCGTTTATTTTGGTTCCTAATGGAATAAGACAGCAATCCATGACACCCGCACATGCCACACAGATGCTTGCAAAAGCCACAAGCGCGCCTTTCTCCAGGGTTGATTTGTTGGTGTGGTGGATATGCAATCACTCCGCAGTCCAAGTATGCCCTGGAATATATATTATAATTAATATTGTTAAAATACAATATATCAGGCATATTTGAAGGTACATTTCAAGACCGAAACACAACAGACAATTTACCTGGATAGTGCGTACGGTGTGCGTCCAAACACGGGCAGTCACGAAGCAAACAAGGTCTCTTATTGGTTCCCAAATGTAGGAGAGACCACGTGGGGTGGATGACGGAGAAAGCGGAGGTACAGAGAGGCCTGGAAAGGGATTGGCTAGAAACAGAGAATTGAAGGGGATTGGAGGAAAGATACCAACGCAAAGGGCGGGAAACGAAGGTCGACTGACAGGAGAGCGATTGAGACCGTTAGAGAAGGAGGATGAGGATTCGTTGGTGAAAGTAATCATGGAATCTTCGACAGAAGGCTCTAGGGATGTAAAAAAAGGGGAAGCACAAGGGGAGGGGACGCTTGTCGAGAAGCCTGAGTTCGTGCTGGACGACAGTGTTCGTGTCCACAATAAAGGCTCTAACTAATTGAAGAACGTGCGTCGGTCGTCATTACATAAGTATAAGAGAAGATGCGTGGGAGTGCACGCGTATGTTTGACACTCGAAAGGAGTGACGAGAGGGACAATGCATATTTAACAGAAGCCGCACTCACCTCAATTTGTCAAGAGGGTGTTTTGAACGGTTGGTTATTTCCACAGCAACTTTGGGGGTTCTTTCCATCCCCGCCGAAACCGCTTGAACAGGCGTGCCCTGGTTGACGACATTCTCCATGGGTACTCGAGCCGCCATGGTGGAACACTTGCCTCTGCTAATCGCAACAACGTGAAGGATAAAACTGGTGGCACGTCGCCACCAGAATGAGCAGGGCATCAACGCGTGTAACGAATCCTTCAGGCGTACACTTCTTTAAAAACGTAAAGTGAAAAAATAATGTATGCCGATGATATAACCCGAGATGCGATCCAAAGAAAATATATTCGAACCCAAAAACCTACGAAAGGAACACTTCCAACACAACGCAGATAAAGTCACGCACACTTATGGAGGATGATAACGAGACAGGTGATTAAACACAAACATTGTATATTGTAGTTTACTCGCTAGAAACTGTGGTGAGGAAGCAGTAGGAGGTGAGGTGGTGAGGGTGGAGGGTGAATGGGAGGTAAGGGATGGCAGGAGGTGAGGTGGTGAAGGTGGAGGGTGAATGGAGGTAAGGGATGGGCAGGAGGTGAGGTGGTGAGGGTGGAGGGTGAATGGGAGGTAAGGGATGGGCAGGAGGTGAGGTGGTGAGGGGTGGAGGGTGACTGGGAGGATGAGGGATGGGCAGTAGCTGAGGTGGTGATGCTTTGCAATGCTGCAGCCAGGCGCACATCCTGGAACCCTGTAAAATGCAACAATGTACGCACGGACAACACGACAGAACTTGCATTTACTGTTGTTATTTTGCTTTCGTTTCCGAGGAAATAAGGTAACGTAGAGTAACAAAAACGTAATAATGAAGCAAACGAGACGTCATTCGAAGCAAAGTTAACTTATGACGAACGTGATAACGAATATTCATAAACCGAATAAACATATTTAAGGGTACACCTGCATAACAAATACCAAATTTTGATCACAGCGCACAGTTGGGAAACGTATAGTTCGTGACATATCGCTACACGTGTTCCTCTAACTGGCAGTGAACAAATGCAACCGAATTTTTGAGGTTTTGAACCACGGTGATTGACCAGTTGCCCCATCCACGTACCTGACGTGTGCCTGCAAAGTTGAATGTTCATCTGTTTTCCTTTACACACAAACACACAGAGAGACGCCTTCTGATCATCACCAACACCACTGTGCCCATTCCACCAGGTGAATCTCTCCCACAGAGCCACGCATTAAACACGTTATTATATCTGCTTATTTCTCTTCGTCTGTAAGCCGGTTTCGGCGTTTCGTGTGACTTTAATGTGCGCGGCGCTTTGAAAAGGCAAGCGATAGAAGTACTGAGCGGAGAGTCCTAAGCGTGAGAGATGCGCAAATCACTTCTGTTGGCTTCGTGTCATCACTCGCACGCGAATGGACGCATCCACAAACCCAAGGTGTGCACCGCACATCTGTCCGTCGCGGTGGCCTCGTGAAGTAACAGAGCCGAGCAAATCATTGCGCCCCTTGCTGCTGAGATGAATATCATCTAAATCTAACCTCTGGCTAATTCATCAACGAGACATCGCCCAGATTAAAATTAGTATTTTATTTTGAGATACATGCGTGCTATGTGATACGAATCAATATTTAACTTTAAATATTCTAAATATATATTGCGATTATAATTTTCTATCTATTGTATATTTTCGCTTATCTGTTATTGATTTATTTTACCGTGACTCATTGCAGCGGCGTCATTGTGTTTTTGTTGTTGATAAACCACCGATTGAAGAGCTGAATTTCTCACAGGGCCATTTAAAATCGACTGAACTGCTTAGAGAGACGAGGGGCTACTCACCGTGCAGCGCTCCCAGCCTGTGTCTGAAAAGAACGCTGTCACCTGCAAACTAAATACCAAAACTTGATTTGAAGCTTTCGTGACTGCAGGAATCCATACTCTTTGGTTCTTTCGATAAAGTAAAGTAGGTAAAGTCACGTAGGTATACCGAAAGAACCAAAGAGTATAAATACCAAATATTGATCACAGCGCACAGTTGGGAAACGTATAGTCCGTGACATATCGCTACGCGTGTTCCTCTAACTGGCACGCATTGAGTGATCAACATGGCAATGAACAAGTGAAACCGAATCTTTTGAGGTTATCGAACCACGGCGAATGACCAGTTACCCCGTCCACGTACCTGACGCGTGCCTGCCGAGTTGAATCTTGATTTGTTTTCCTTAACACACAAACACACACACAGAGAGAGTCGCTTACTGATCATCACCAACACCACGCGACCAACACAACCGTGCCCCATTGCATCAGGTGAATCTCTCCCACAGAGCCACGCATGAAACACGTTATTATATGTTATTTATCTTCGTCTGTAAGGCAGGTTTGGCGCTTTAATGTGCGCGGCGCTTTGAAATTGCAAGCGATAGAAGTTCTGAGTCCTAAGCGTGAGAGGCGCACAAATAACTTCTGTTGGCTTCGTTACATCACTCGCACGCGAATGGTCGCATCTACAAAACCAAGGTTATTTGCTATCTGTTGTATATTTTCGCTTATCTGTCATTGATTTATTTTATCGTGACTTGTTGCAGCGGCGTCGTTGTCGTTCTTTGTTGTTGATGAACCACCAATTTAAGAGGTTAATTTCTCACAGGGCCATTCAAAATCAACTGCTTAGAGAGACGAGGAAACTACTCACCGTGCAACGCTCCCAGCCTGTGTCTGAATAGAACGCTGGCACCACCAGCGGTGGTGTTATAAACACACCGCATACCTTGACCCCGCCTGCAGCACCTCTGCAGCCAATCGCAGGCAGCCTAATCAGTCGATTGAGCTAAGTCAGTTTAACACGTAGCCTTTCGCAACCAATATCTCCCCCTAATATACCACCCATCCTTGCAGCGCCGCACGGCTCTTCAAACATCTGAGTAAAGGCAGAGGTAAGCCTCCTCATTCTCCGACGTGGAGTGTTGTAGACATTGGGATTTGGCCTGTCGCTTTAATTCAGCCATCCGGAACACCTCCTCCGTCAGCCAGGGTCTCTGGGGAGATTTGGACCGTGTACCCAAAGCAGCCATTTGCAGCTATATGAGCCACAGTCTCAAACATCGCCCATTTCCGCTCGGCATTAAAATTAGTGGGGATTATGCCAACTCCAGCTTCAAGCGATGATGAAATTCTCGCTTGAAACTTACATCAGCTAGCTGAGACCAGGCCACTATGGGTTTTAATCGGGTCCTGGGTGTACACCCACCACCGGAGTGGAAGAATGGCAGGCGCATCTTATAGATGACTAGTCGATGGTCAGTGGGCAGATCAGCTCCATGGTAGGTCCTGGTGTCAAGGATAATGACCCTCATCCACTCTTACATCACTATGTAGTCCAGCAGATGTGTTTGCTTTGACCCGGCGTGCATCCGTGATGTTGAGTGGATGCGCCGATTGTGGAACAGCGTTTTGGTAATTACAAGCCCATGGGCTCCACAAAAGTCTAGCAGCCTCCTGCTGTTGTTATTGAGCTGAGCGCACAAACACTCACGTCCACACAACATACTTGTGTGCGTTCGCGCACACACACACTTTCGCACAAACACCCTTGTGTGCGCGCACACACACACAACAACCCCCATTTGCCACAAAGTGGCGGTGACGTCACCACGACGCTTGTGCCAGGCCATGTGCACCTTGAGGCCACGTGAAGTGTCGAACGCCCGCTGGCAGGAGGTCACAGGGCAAACCCAGCAGGTGCCACGGGTCGACTGACCCAGATGACCGAGATGACTGGCTGATGCACCACCTGTGCCCCCTACTGTACCAACTTGATGTGCTTTAGTCACCCGGCACTCCACTCGTTGTTGTGAGCGTCGCTCCTCCGCCCTCCGTTGTTGTTGGAGGGCGACTGCCTCCAACTGCCCAGTAGCGTCCTTCACGAGCCTCCTCCACTGAGGCCGATCTTGACACCGCTGGTACCAGTCATCGGCAAGTCCACTCAGCTCCACGTCCTCCTGTACCACATCACTCCATCTCTTCTCTAGCCCGTGCCGCGCCCGTTTAGCCCCCTCGATCCGGCCGAACAAAAGCTGTTTAGGCATGCGGTGGCTGGGCATGCGGGCTACATGACCCAGCCAACGCAGCCTTGCCTGCCGGAGGAGCTCACCGATGGGACTTTACCCAGATCTTTCAAGGATTTGTGAGCTCCTCACACAATCCAGCATGGTTAAACCCAGGATGGATCGTAGGCAGGCCAGCCTAAATGTTTTCACACACACACACACTTGTGTGCGCACACACACTCACTTTCACACACACTTTCACGCACATACAAACACTTTCTCTCAGCTTGAGGCCGACTCACTACATCTCGCGGAGGATCGCTCCGCTGAACAAAATAGTTCCGCGGTTCAGTTTACAATTGCGAGTTCGTGTTTTAAATTGATGTAAAATATATAAATATATGTTTAACGGAAGCTGGTTCGTACGTGCGTGTGTTCGTAAGTCGAGGATTGGCTTATCTTCTGAACCGCCCTACTGGACACCTGTGAAAAATAACTTTATAGTTCATCGGTTTACTCCAGTATAAATACACATTCTGATTCTGATTTGTTTGAAAAAAATATCTGCATTAAATTCCTCTACTCGTTTATGATTTTGTCTCCTTCATGCTTTATTGTTACATATTATTCCCTCAGATATTTGTGATATACTTTTTAGCCGCGTGAAAATATAACTCTTTAGATAACTTTTACAACGAAAGCAACGTTTGATATGGGGTGATCGTTTTAGAAATGCAGCAGTTGAATGTTAATTATTATTATTAAAGGATCTGAGTGCAAGTGGAGTAGCTTTCAGAGCTATGGGAATATTACCACAATAAACGGAAGTATTGTTCTTGTCGTATGATGGGAGAATCTTACAATAGTGAGTCTAGTTTTGGCGATCCACTTCGGTGGCTTCATGAGAAGCTAAGTAGATAAACAAAGCACCTCGCGTGACAGACCTTAATGGCCAGGTTGACGTGACATAGCTTCGCGGTCATTCCCACGCCCTTATCTGGGATTATCTACCATCTTATCCACCATCCCGCACGTACGATAGTGAGAAAGAATTTCAACATACAAATGTTTGGATGTACGTTGAGCACCACTGTACATAGGCAACCGCACGAATCGGAGGTTTGGGAGGACACGAAACTAAACACAAATCAGTTCTAAAGAAATGAGTTTGTCAATCTATATGATGATTTAAAAGTGCATAGCACCAGTGGTTTCCTAATATCAGAAGGAAGAGCGTTCCAGACGGCCGCAGAATCGCATCTGAAAGCACCACACGATGTCGTGACCGTATTTGTTCGATGGTTCGCCAAAAGACGCCGCTGCTGCTGCGAGGAAGATGACCGGAGTTTGCGTGATGAAGTTTATGCTCCTTGACGAGATCACCAGCATGGTATTTAGGTTCATTTGTGGCACGCACTTTTTGTGGAGTAATGAGTGAAATCAAATACTGCTATATTCGTCGCGATGATGTCTGAGCTGTCACAAGTCTCTATTTCTCTGGTGCTGGAGGACCACATCACCGATCCACCAATCCTCTCCTTCACAGTTATGAATTAGTGGCTCAGTGTATTTGGGGATTTCATATTTGCCTATTTTGTATTTTTTGGAGAGCCGGATTGCCATCAACAACTTGTTTATTACGAAAAAAATATATCTGTTAGTGTTAAGCCTCATTGAGTATTGTAGATTATTCAGAGGAGCCTTGATTGAACTAAATCTATATTTATTATATTGGAGGAATACCATGAGCCATGGAGCCCTTTTTCATGTGTCCATTAGGGGCGTTTACAACACTGAACTACAGGTGGGCCATAAGTAACACCTGATTTTTTGCCAAAATATTTTCACAAATGTAATAAAAACATAAACTCTAAATTAATTCGTGAGATTCTATATATTGTGTATGAACCCCAGAACCTGCAATGTTGTTTGTTGACAAAGCAGCAAGGTGACGATGAGCTTTCTGACATTACAATTGTATGAAAGCATCGTCTTGGTCTGCAAGTTCAATAAAAAGCCGCGAGTACTCTAAGTGGCTTTGATGTCTCTGGGCTGCAATTCTTGCACCAGGAGAATCTTACATGGAAAAAGATGCGAGTCCTGTGCCCAAGATTCGCGCAGCGACCGCGGTGCATCCCCAATTGAGCGGAGCGGCATCTCCACGTCGTCGAAGTTCGGGTTCTCATTGGACACTCTCCCTTAAGTTGCTCAATAGAATTCGGAGATCGACCGGCTCGAGGTCTGCAAACACACCGCTTCGCATCCACCACCAAGTCGTTCCCCGATTCCCGAAATTGGGAAATCAGCGCCCGAATACAAGTGCGAAATTGGGATTACATTCGGATCTTCAATATCTGCGGTAGTCTCTCCGTGTTAAAATAATTGAAAAAAAAATTCTGAAAAAAATGTCAATTATTCTTTCACGCTGCTGATGTGTATAACCGGTTCATCATAAACTCCCAGGCTTCTTCTTTATTATTTCTGAACAAAAAAATTACGAAATAATTTTACACAAAATACCGCTTTGGCAAATCAGGTAGTTACTCACGGCCCACCCTATAATAAGCAGCCGTAGTTTCATTCTGGCAACTTCCTCTAACAGAAAGTTGTTGTCGCTTGAGCAGCAATGGAACGTGAAAGTTCCCGTATCAACTGGCAAGCTCTGGACGTGTCTCGGTAAACTTTGCACTGAGGGATGTCTTTTTTCCTCACCCGAAGAAACACGCATGGCCTTACTTACTTAACTATTTTTATTTCTACTTGACCAGGTAAGACCCCACTGAGCTGCAATGTAGCTCTTTTTTCAGAAGCGACTTGGCTATCACATACAGTTCAATGAAGCGGCTTTTCATCATCACCATCATTACGTGGACATTTATAGCAGCAACCAAAATTCTCTAAACGCGTGATGATGTTGATTCTAAATGTGGAAGGATAAACCGGAGGACCTTGCAAACTCAAAATATACAACATGCGTAAGGGTCAGGATCAATCCCACAACCCCTTGCATACCAGGCGAGGGAGTTAACCTCTCCTAGCCACCATAGCTTTAGCCAGTATCGCGTACACAATCTCTAATTAAGGTGATTGAAATATATTTGTAAAAATGTGCCTACTGGATTGAGGGGTGAAAACAAGATTTGTTTTAAAAGCAAGCCCGTTGCAATTTTTGTAGATAAGATAAATTAGACATCTGTCTTGTCGATGAGGGGTTTGGAAGAGACAAATGAAGAGCATCTGCTCTAAACCTGCGCATGGTGGTTGCTGATGGCTGTCTTCGGTATATTCCATTCACAGTCCTCCGTGTTGTAATGTCCACGTTTTAATTCACATAGGTTTGAATGGCCGCTGCCTCTTTGGCAGTGCTAATGGGGTCCTCACCATCGTGCATAGGTCACAGACCTCTCCGTATATATGAAGGATCCTCTAGTGATAACGGCAGCAGCTAACATGAGAAATGTACTGCACTAATGAGTCTAAATGGGAACTGAACTGGTCCGCAGCTATGTCTGTTTACACCACCGCACGCTGAGATGAGCCACATTCTTTCAACGTTTTGAGTTGGTGGTCTAAAAAGGCAAGACGGCCACATGTTTCAGAACGGATTGTAGATATCTATGTTCCCACTGGCACTACATCACCAGAAGCGACAACAAAGCTGCGGAATGGAGCTGGCTCAGAATTCCAAATGGCTCACACATTGGCGGAGCCTAAACAGGCTGAAGAGAGAGAGTGGGTTTTGGCAGATGCAACTTTCTCGTGAAATCGTGGGGACACAACAACCGACCAATGTGCTTGGTCAGGAGACACGCTATCCGCTGGATCATCTCTTATGAGATGCCCTGCAGCACCCACAATGCACCCCTCAAGATGTTGCCAATGCCAACACCAGGCGCAGTGGCCTGTGCAGAATATTGGGAAACAGGAGAAAGGAAGAAGACGATTTCAAACCGGCGCAGATGTTTCTTTCAGAGGGATCCACGTTTCACAAGCAGAGAGAACACAGAGGGCACAATTTGTGGCCGATAAGATGCAAATATGTAACCACAACCAAAATCAACGTAAATTATGCACGCACATTATGTAAGCAAATTGTACTTGTACATCCTGCCAATTGTGTGTACTAAAATAGCCATACAAACGTTAATCCCTAATTGAAGTATCGTGACCTGTATAGGCATTCATTTAAAATGTATTATTTGATGATTCGCTTGCAAGCAGCACTAAGTCTGTAGCTATCCGAACAGTTAAAATAATTTTAGCTTCCCTCAATGTCGATAGATTATCTAAATAGTCTAGGCCAGTAGTAACTTGTTTTGCACAGAACTTAAACATGATCCAAATCAATCATTGTAACCGTTCAATTGCAGCGCTTCTTTAATATGTTTAATTTTCACTTCTCGGACTATCATCTCACACTTTCTTAGCCCGAAGTATGCGTGTCTTGAGGAGTGGATTTCTGTGCGGGGTGATGGTGTGGCTCTGCTTACAGATAAGTGTCAGTGTGCGTTTTATTTCAGTAAACGCTGTTATTTTACCATTTCGACCACGCCCGAGCAGAATATCCAGAAATAGTATAGTTCTGTCACCTTCCACTTCCATGGTGAACTGGATGGATGGGTTTTGCGAGTTGAGATGATTTACAAATGCATTAAGTGTATCTTTGCCGTGTGGCCAGACCACCAATGTGTTATCCATATGTAATGTAGCTTTCAGAGACACCGTCTTGTTCTTTATGTATATTTATTATGAATATAGTCCACTGACAACTTAACGAGTAACCACAAGTGACTATATACACTTGGGTAATTGAGACGACTCTATTCTGAGTCAATCCAACTCTATCCTCAAAACTACTCGAAGACGATGGAGACGACCCGTTCCGAGGTGGCGATGGCGATTCCCCACAACAACAGTCCCCAGGTCCGGTTCGCGCCGGCTCTTATCTCTTGCACGACCCTGCTACGCCCCTGCTATGCCCCTATTCCCGAACTCTCACTCACCGCACCTGGCCCTGTCAATCTCTACCCTTATTACACTTTACGGCCGTTGGGTCCCGTGCTTCCCCTCACGTGACCCTGTCAACGCTTGTCCCATCAATCATTATTAACAACCACTATAGTCCCACATTACCCTAACATGACCCTGTCTGTTCCCATTACGATCATTCGTAACCATGGTCCCCGGAGCAGTACTGTCCCTCTATCACCCCGTACTGTCTTTACACATATATTTAAACCAAGCAGAGGGTTTTAGTCTTCACCTGAGGACGGCTGCTTGCGTTGTGGCCGAAACGTCGTGAGAATTGTATTTTACTGGTAGGAACGAAGTGAACCAGCCTACAATAGATTATATCGTCCGTCCGTCCGTCCATGTAGCAACATCGCCCCCTACTGCAAACACTTGGCAGGACCCTACAAAAACCTTTAGACTCAGTGACGCTTTCCTGGCTAATCAAGTGTAACATTCCCTTATAATTCCCTGAGATAGCTTTTAATAAAAAATTTACATAAAAAATTAACTCACAGCAGCCTAAAGCCTACAGCTAGGCCTAAAGCCTAGAACTAGGCCTCAAACTCTCCCTTCGTATCATACCCCCGCGTGTGTGAAAGGGAGTTAATGTTTACAATGTTACATTCCCTGGTGTTTTAAAATAGAAACATTTACATTTAAAGCTTTTACATAAATAATTAAAACATTTAAATTAAAAATTAACTCACAGCGGCCTAAAGCTAGGCCTAAAGCCTAGAACTAGGCCTCAAACTCTCCCTTCGTATCGTCCGATTAGGTGTAGCAACATCGACCCCTACTGCAAACACTTGGCAGGACCCTACAAAAACCTTTAGACTCAGTGGGGCTTTCCTGGCTAAGCAAGTGTAATAATACATTATGTTTATATTCTTTGGTTATTCGTTCCTACCAGCCCACCCCGCAGGGTCCTGTTATTATGTTTTATTTTTATTATTTTATTATTTCCCTTCTACGTGACTTTACCGAAAGAACCAATAAGATGAATCCCTGCAGTCATGAACGCTTTAAATCGAAGGTTTTAGTGTGCTTGAAGCTATTGCCTTTATTTCAAAATCTTCCATGTACAAATTCGCTATCACAGGAGACAAAGGAGAGCCCATTGCTGCTCTTCCTTTTTTTATAGAAGTCACCTTTCCACAAAAAACAGGTGTTCTTTAGACAGTGTTCAGCTCATCGTGGGATATCTTTGGCTTAACCTGTGTTAATTACCAGATGATCGAGTAATTCCATTGACTCATTGACCGGAACCCTCGTGAACAGAGAAGTCACGTAAAAACTTACGAAAATGTCTTTAGGGTTAAGCTACGCATTGTGCTGATTTGTATGTGGCAGAGCTTAGTGTACTATGGGTCTTAATGGAACATCGGGTTTGTGAACCTTTGGTAGCCCATAAAGTATTGGTGGTTTTGACGCTATTGGTTTGATCAGGTATTGCTCTTCCTTGGGAATTGATGATTTGGCAATGATTGGCGTTGTTTTACGTTCCAATGTGTTGTTTGAGTCTTGTTTAATTTTAAGGTAGATACCTTAATCGAGTAAATCTTTGATTTTACTATCGTAATCCTCACGGGGCATCACAACCGTTGATCGACCCTTATCAGCAGCAAGATTTTGTATAACTTTATTTGCTCTCAATTATCTTAAGGCTTTTGCTTCACTTAAACTAATATTTGTTTTATCATTGTTAAAACATGTAAGCTTATTTTCTTTCTTGAATTTTTTTTATTAACTGTAAGTATAACTCTCAGATAACCGGAATATTTGATTAATCGGCACTCTTTATTCCCTGCGGTTGCTGGATAACAGAGCGTTTGCTGTACGGTAGTTAGATATGGGAAGTGAAACAACCCCATTATAATTAATTGCTTGTTATAATCACGACACTTTATCTCAGCAGTGCCCACCGGTGCAATAAACATTGCCTCCGTTTTTCCGAGTGCACTCTGACGAATTAATATCGTGCTCAGGTCACCTGTTTAATTTTATTTATGCAAGCCACCCACTTTTATTCATCACATCACATTTGATCAATTATGGGGTCAAAATAAAATATTTTCTATTTTTGAGTGCAAATAAAAGTGTGTGCGTTGAAAAACTGGGTTTTTTTACCTAATTTATTTGAAATGGTGTATGACATTTTATTTTTACGTTTTAGTCTCATTGTAATTTACTTAAATAAGACTTGAACGTAAATTATAGTTACTTTCAATATAGTAAGCTTATGTAATGTTGAAGTCCAGCGAATAAATAAAAGTAGCATTTGTCTCTGTTCATCCGTGCCCAAATTACATATTAGATTTAAAGATAATTGGTTAAATGATTTGAATTCCAATATCTCTAAAATCAATTGCAACTCCAGTATTTTGACCCCAGAATTAATAAAAAAAAATATTTGTGAATACCTTACAATTAATGGATGCATATGCATTACAAAGGATATCCATTACCATTAAGTTAATATATATATACTTTACAATGGTATCCATTACCATTACAATGTATATGCATGTATTAACCACTGCCCACCACTTTGGCCTTCGCACCTGATTAGCTCACAAATGACATTATATATAACTCTATTTCAGACCAAAACACAAATTCTCCACAACTCTGCCCGCCTGATGATGCTGGTTGCAATTTCTGGCGAAACATTACAGTGCTCGAATTGTTAATGTGGTGTGTGACTTATGCTAAACTCATCACGAATTGGCCCGTTTGTTTACGTGACAAACTTTACTAATTGGCTGTGTCGGGTGGTGGCGGGTTTTAAAGTAACATTTATATTTACGTGATCTAACCCTAAAAACATCTATTGTGGATAATATTGTTCGCGAAATTGCGTGACTTTGGCCATCTCTGTGTAAAAGGGCGGCACTATGGGCGGAGGCCCCTTCTTTTAAGAGCGTGGAATGTGCGCGTCCAAAGGACTTGTCCGTATCACCTGAGAGAAGAGAGCAAAACGCCTTGGGGTTGTCTGACTTGTCTCTGCCCACAACTTTCGTACACGCAGGTGAGTTACACGCACACTACGCGTTTTACATAGACATTGCACCTCGGAATGGTAACGCGGAGTTTCAATTTAAATGCGCTTGGTTCACCGATATTTTATCTTGTTTATCATTGGTAAAAAAAGAAACCCTAAACCAAGGTACTGGATCACTTCAATAGTCTCAAACAGATGGCGTTGCACACACTTCGGGTGGGTGATAATACTGGTCAACACACTTTTTCTGGCATAAGGTATTCCAACGATTTTAAGGTAATTTTGGGGTGGTGATTCCAAATCTGGCATCAGTTTTTGTCTATCACATCAGGTTTTTGAGATATAAAATATTGCATTTTCAATAAAAACTGCAGAAGAAAAATATGAAATAAATGTGGATATCTACATAAAATGATATTATAAACACACTATCCTAAAAATACAGCTTCATATTTTAACACTAAAGCAGTCACTGACTCGCAACAACTTGCAATCATAAGTGACAAAGTTAATTTCGGGTAAAATGAATGAAAATGGGGTATGCTGATAGCATAAAATGAGATGTGATAGAACAAATTTGAGATGAGATTTGGAATCAGCACCCTGAAATTCGTCTAAAACAGCTGCAAAAGTCCAGGCCAGAATTGTTTTTTTGTTGACCAGTGTAATAAGCCGGGTGCCATACACAGGGGAAGGGGGTGCATTTAAAGAACCAGAGCATTAGGTTGGGACGTCATTTTCCACTGTTTTATTTGTATTTGGTTTCGCTAAACTATTTTGCGGTATAAATGTGTGTGCACGGTAACGTGAACGAGTATGCGATTTCGATTTAAAGCTTTCGTGACTGCAGGGATTCATCTTCTTGTTTCTTTCGGTAAAGTCACGTAGAAGGGAAGTAATAAAATAATAAAAATAAAACATAATAAAACAATTCTCACGACGTTTCGGCTACAACGCAAGCAGCCGTCTTCAGGTGAAGAATGAGACACTACCAAACTAGGAGCTTATATATCAATGAGCCACTCTGTCTACAGGAAAGCCACCCACACGGATGCTTATCTAAAACCGGATTCCCACCACCATCCATCCCAGAAGAATTCCCTCATCAAGACTCTATATCATAGAGCCCAATGCATCTCCGACCATGAACACATTTCCAGTGAACTCAAACACGTACGCCAAGCTCTTAAGGCAAATGGTTACTCCGACTATACAATCCGCAAAGCCATCACTCCAACCATCAAGAAGATCCTGTTGAGGAGCCTTTCAAGACCATCACCTTACCCTACATTGCTGGGGTCACAAAAAAGATCTCCAAAATCCTGATTAAACACAAGATCCAGGTCCGATTCAACACAGTACATAAAATCCGTGATCTGGTACCGTCTGTAAAAGATGTGGTTCCAGACATACAGTACCCTGGCGTCTACAAACTAAGTTGCCTCTGTGGTAGCAGTTACATTGGTGAAACCAAACGACATGTCTCGGACCGCATCCGTGAACATAAAGCTGACCTGAAACACGGTAGGACTAACACCTCAGCCGTGGCAGATCACTGTTACAACTCAGTGGGCTCACATGATATTGACTTCTCCAAGACAGAGGTTCTCTGCAAGCCATCTGGCTATCATGAGAGATTCGTTCATGAGGCGATCCACATATACAAACACAGAGACAATTTTAACCGAGAAGATGGATTCTGGCTCAGCAATCATTGGAAGGACGTAATAAACCATTTCGATACACATTAGGGTGTGTAGAATAATACATAGTGTGATATTAAATGTATAAGATATAGGTTGGTTTACAGCAATACAGTATATAATTTAATGTTGGGTTTATCTATGGCAGTATATAGTACGGTATATGCTCGTGTGATGTAAGAGAATAAGGTTTAGATGGAAGCATATTATAGAATTTTTACGAGGTAAAATTGTAATGTATTACTTGCTGTTAGTAACTCAGCTTATTATAGAGTATAGTAAGTATACTGATGGTGCGATGCAGTTTATACTTTAGTTTTTTATGTAGTTTATACTTTAGTTTTCTACGTGGTTGTTGAGTAACTGCAGCTACATATCATTAACATTCCTTTCCTTTGTTACTGCTAATCCCTGCACCCCCTTGGTTGCTGCTGATCCTGCATAATGCATGGGCATAATATGACTTTGACACCCCCCGCCCAACGCCTACGCATTTTCCATGAATATGCTAAATCCTCTTCACATGCACATTCTTTTTGTTAAGGCGCTCTTCAACCCCCAATGCAGCTTATATATAAGCTCCTAGTTTGGTAGTGTCTCATTCTTCACCTGAAGACGGCTGCTTGCGTTGTAGCCGAAACGTCGTGAGAATTGTTTTATTATGTTTTATTTTTATTATTTTATTACTTCCCTTCTACGTGACTTTACCGAAAGAAACAAGAAGAGTATGCGATGTCTGTGAAAAAGGGATGGGGCTGATCCGGTACAGGACTTGCCGATGACTGGTACCAGCGGTGTAAAGATCGCCCTCTGTGGAGGAAACTCGTGAAGGACGCTACTGGGCAGTGCCAGCTTATACTGGGTATTTGGAGGCAGTCGCCCTTCAGCAACAACGGAAGGCAGAGGAGCGACGCTCACAACAACGCCCTTAGGTGGTTAAAACGCAGTTGACAGTCATCTCAGTCAGTCAACCCATGGCACCTGGGTCTGTCCCGTGACCTGCCAGGGGAACCTTTGACTTCACATGCTTTCAAGGTGCACCTAGCCTGGCAAAAGCGCCGTGGTGATGTCATCGTTACTTAGTAGCGAACGGGGGCTGTTGGTAATGTATGAGAATAATTTATTGCACTTCATTAAATAAATATTCCTATATTCGTACAGTGTATCATTTGAAAATCTTAAATCTTCCAAGCCCCTTTCAAGCAACCCATACCGACCAGCGTGATGAAGTATGGGCATACAACCCCCATGACCAACAGTATGGGGAGGTATCTTCTTGGTTCTTTCGGTAAAGTCACGTAGAATGGAAATAATAAAATAAAACAAATAAAACATAATAAAATAATTCTCACGATGTTTTATTTTTATTATTTTATTATTTCCATTCTACGTGACTTTACCGAAAGAACCAAGAAGATGAATCCCTGCAGTCACGAAATCTTTAAATCGAAAAGTATGGGAAGGCTTTAATTAGCAGTGGGCTAACAAACTAGTTATCAACCTCTCTAACCCATATTAAGTATGTATTTCAATTATTGTCAAATGTTGTTTATAAAACTTACACCGAATCTTTGTCGTTTCAGTCCAGAGGTGCCTGGTGTTAATTAACACTTTTGAAAAGGAAACCAAATCTTGCATCCACATTGCAAAGGTACGCACGTAATTTGATCACAATTGTTAAGTACAGACCAGAATATAACTTCAACATAGCGTTGTGCAGCTATAAAAAAAATGCACTCGCCTGATCCGAAGTTGGTCATAGCACACTACACCAAGGTACGGACACTTCTCCACTCTCTACAGAATCTCTCCAATCACTCATGGGGAGTTAAAGGTATTTTACGACACAAAATACACCGGCAGGTTCTTAGTTTTGGTGAGGCTGATTGTAAGGCGTCACCTCTTCGTGGCATGCTTCAGGTTTAGTAGCAGAACCACCGACTCTTGAGAGTGAGTCGCAATCACCAGATCATTAAACGCACTGAGCATGGTTGACAAATAGGGAGCCATCTTTTAATCTCCCCCGGGCTTCGATCAGCCTTCCATTGTATTTGTACCAGATAGGAATAACACTGGAATAGCCATGGAAGGCTTCTCGAACAACGTGGTCGAAGAGCATGTTAAATAGTGCAGGAGCCAGAGGACATAGCTTTCGCACCCCAACGTGAACAGGGAATGGCTCGACTCCCATCAAATAACTTTACCGGGCCTGCCCACCATAATGAAGATCCTCAACGATTGTGAACATAGAGTCAAGGACCCCAAAAGCACGAAGAACAACTCAGAGCCCTGGCATACTGATGGCATCATAGGCCTTGACCATGAGGTCATCATGCCCATATCTTAGGGACCTTGAGGGGGCATATGGGTGCAGTATGTCAATGATGTAGGCTGGGGTAAAGACAGTTCACCGCTTTGTAAGTTAACAATAGGATTTTAAACTGTATTCTGTGAGACTGGAAACCAACATGGGTGTAATATGAAGTAAAGAACAATCTGTTCTGATTAAACACCCTAGCAGCCGCATTCGGAAAATTCTATGCGAGATGAGATGAAGTCATGGAGCAGCTTTTCTGCATCCGAAGCAGATAGAAGGGATTCGGATATGGGAGACATTCCGAAGATGGGAAAAAACAAGTATTTTTGTACCTCTCTTCACTCCAGTCACCCTGCACTGCAGCTCCATGGAAGGAATCTACGTGTTAAATCTCTGTAGTGTGAATCACAACCTCTGCCTCTCTACACTGGGGACCAAGACCGTCACTGTCAAGCATCATATCTCCGTGGTAGCTCCTGCCGCCTGGAACGCCATCGTCCTGTTGCACATTTTCAGCATTCAACTTACACCGACACTTAAAGGCACCACCTCTGCCCTCTTTTTCTGGCTTGCCCACCTCAAATTGCATTGACATTATTTTGTATTGGTTATTTTGTGTTGCACATGAATGTTTTCTTTTTCAGGTACATTGCCTTGCACCTTTTCATGATCAAACATAGATTTACAACAACAACCTTCTATTGTGGAAAGTCTAAATTACAAGTAGCATCTCAGTGAAAAAAAAATAAGCTTCTGTGTGCTTTGACAAGCTTTTACATTTTTTGGTGTGGAGGTGACCAATACATAAATGGCAAACAGCTTCGAGGAAATGGTGCGGAGGGCACAAGTTATACTTCGGAATATAGACTCCACGCGAAAAGTTGCTGTTGTCATTAAAAATGCAACTCCTCATGCATTCACAAATATAAGGTAAGCTTTTTTTACTTGCACAACGATATCTCACGTAACTTGCAATATATTTTAGATGTCGTGCTGGGCTATATTGTATCAATAAACCAGCACGTTTTAGAGCATGTGGCCATCCTTAATCTGCTAAATGGCTCACTTCTGATTAAAAAAAGAATATGGAAGAATGCAGTGTCTCTGGGGTTATATTTTTAGTTGGTTTTAAAAAGCATAGCTTTAAAGTACAATGTTGTTTCCATCACCTGCTGAAAATATCCAAGTTGTGAATTGTACGTTCTAATTCTCTATTTCAGGCATCACATTGAAAATGGAATGCGTGTACTAAGTCTTCCCCGGTGCATTTTGCCGAATCGCAGCGAAATATTCACATTCCGCAAGAGTAATTTCTCTCTGGTTGGCTGCTATGGTTTACTGGCCTGCAGCTTCGGCGAGAAAAATACAAAGTGCTTACGCATAATGTTCAGCGTCCCATTTTCGTTCTTTTACAAAACGAGTATTCAGTATCGGTCGTAAATAGCCCACCCAATTTCATTGTTAACGATCGATTGTTGCGTGAAATGTATCACAGTGAGAACAAGACTTGCGCAGGAAATGAAATTGAATTTCATGAACGTTACCATCATGTGCATATCCGGGCATTCATGGATGATTCTAATACTTCAATTATTACCGTAACGGTCTCCAGCAATGATCAAGAAACGACACTTTAAGTTACTGTATAATTGTATTGGCTACGAATACCTATGCTTCACGGTTTCTGTAATCCAGTGGCAATACATCGACTATGATTAAAAATAGAAGTTCGGCCTAAGCATACTTAGCAAAGCAATATATCATATTTCCATGTCGAAAAGCCACACATTATTGCACCAATCTGGTATTTATTCTCCGTTTTAATAGTAGCATACATTATACTGGTTGACATGTGGACACAATTACAGCGTTCGATTTTTTGCAGCATGCTACACTTATTTTATATGCTTAAATTTCCTTAAATAAACAGTTGAATATTACGTTTGAAGTACTTCTCTCTATGGTGAAATTGGTTTTGTTTCTATTTCTTAAGTCACTCTCATTTCTTGAGAGTCCGGGTTTGCAGGATTTTGGGCCTCATGTAAATGTAGGGTTGAATTTTGACATAAAACTTTCGTAACTGCAGGAATTCTTAATCTTGGGTCTTTTGGTAAAGTCACTTTGGAAGTCCTTATAAACATCTTCTTGGTTCTTTCTGTAAAGTCACGTAGAATGGAAATAATAAAATAAAACATAATAAAATAATTCTCACGACGTTTCGGCCACAACGCAAGCAGCCGTCCTCAGGTGAAGACCAGGTCCTGGTCATCACCAGGACCTGGTTTTTAAGCTCCCTCCACAGATTTTCTATGGGATTAAGTTCTGGAGACTGGCTAGGCCACTCCAGAACCTTCATATGCTTCTTCTTGAGCCACTCCTTTGTTGCCTTGGCCGTGTGTTTTGGGTCATTGTCATGTTGGAATACCCATCCACGACCCATTTTCAATGCCCTGGCTGAGGGAAGGAGGTTCTCACCCAAGATTTGACGGTACATGGCCCCGTCCATCGTCCTTTGATGCGGTGAAGTTGTCCTGTCCCTGAGCAGAAAAACACCTCCAAAGCATAATGTTTCCACCTCCATGTTTGACGGTGGGGATGGTGTTCTTGGGGTCATAGGCAGCATTCCTCCTCCTCCGAACACGGCGAGTTGAGTTGATGCCAAAGAGCTCCATTTTGGTCTCATCTGACCACAACACTTTCACCCAGTTGTCCTCTGAATCATTCAGATGTTCATTGGCAAACTTCAGACGGGCATGTATATGTGCTTTCTTGAGCAAGGGGACCTTGCGGGTGCTGCAGGATTTCAGTCCTTCACGGCGTAGTGTGTTACCAACTGTTTTCTTGGTGACTATGGTCCCAGCTGCCTTGAGATCATTGACAAGATCCTCCCGTGTAGTTCTGAGCTGATTCCTCACCGTTCTCATGATCATTGCAACTCCACGAGGTGAGATCTTGCATGGAGCCCCAGGCCGAGGGAGATTGACAGTTCTTTGTGTTTCTTCCATTTGCGAATAATCGCACCAACTGTTGTCACCTCACCAAGCTGCTTGGCGATGGTCTTGTAGCCCATTCCATCCTTGTGTAGGTCTACAATATTGTCCCTGACATCCTTGGAGAGCTCTTTGGTCTTGGCCATGGTGGAGAGTTTGGAATCTGATTGATTGATTGCTTCTGTGAACAGGTGTCTTTTATACAGGTGTAGTAAGTTCGAGGAGACGAGGTCGGAGTTGAGGCACACTCTTTTTATTAACTCAGTGACAGGCACAATAGTTGAAGGGGTAACGGCCCCTTCACCCGTACTATGGGGAACCCACCCCAGTACTAAGCCCTCTGTCCTGTTCCCCAGTCCTCCTCTAATGGGCTACGGGAGGCTGACTGATCTGGCCCTGGTAAGCACAGATCTCGGCACCAGCTAAGCCGGCCTTGCCCTCACAAGGGCAGAGGTCCGGGAGCTCTTGGGCCGCGCTGCTGGCTTACCCAGCTCGGCCCTGACAAGGGCAGCGAGACCGGGGAGTCCCAGGGCCTAATCTCCGAGTCTTCGATCTTCACTGGTCAGCTTCGTGTCGAACTGGCCTCGAGCTCTCTGGCTCCCCGCCTTTTATAGCGATCCCCTCAGAGGGGCGGGGTCGTGGGGATAACGGATGCGGACGTCGGTGTGACCACCCGTGTGTGTGAGTGCAGAAACCCCTGTGTTTCTCGTCCGCCGTTTCTCCCGTAATAACCCCTACACAGGTAACAAGCTGAGATTAGGAGCACTCCCTTTAAGAATGTGCTCCTAATCTCAGCTCGTTATCTGTATAAAAGACACCTGGGAGCCAGAAATCTTTCTGATTGAGAGGGGGTCAAATACTTATTTCCCTCATTAAAATGCAAATCAATTTATAACATTTTTACATGCATTTTTCTGGATTTTGTTGTTGTTATTGTCTCTCACTGTTCAAATAAACCTACCATTAAAATTATAGACTGATCATTGCTTTGTCAGTGGGCAAACGTACAAAATCAGCAGGGGATCAAATACTTTTTTTCCCTCACTGTAGGTATAGCCCTGTGAGCCATTCGGCTCTTGAATCGGGTGCAACCGCAACAAACAAAAACATGAACAAAAAACATCTTAAAGTGACTACGTGCAACAGAAAAATCCAGGAAAAAACAGCAAAAAGCACCGTATATCAACGCTGTGTGCAAAAATCCCAGTGGGATGCAAGTCAAACAATAACAACCATAAGACAATTTAGATTCAAGTTATCAGTCTAACTCTGTACTACAACAAACAAATAAGGCTAAACCAAAACGTTTTCGAAACCACCAAAATAAAGCTATAAAAACAATGTAGATTTGAAGTTTTCGTGACTGCAGGGATCCATACTCTTTGGTTCTTTCGGTAAAGTCACGTGGGTATAAATAAAATAAATCACACATGGAAGACTTTGCTGTTTTTTCCTGGATGTTTCTGTAGTGCGTCGTCCTTTTTAAGATGTTCTCTGTTCGTCTTTTTGTTTTTTTGCGGTTGCACCCGAGTCAACAAAAGCTGCATGGCTCACTGGGCTGTACCTATTATAAAAGGGTCCCCCCTTTTTTGGCAACAAAACAGCTGTGTTAAGATGTTAAAACACCAAACTGAAATCTTTTACAAGGAATCATGTCTTCATTAACCAGAATGCTAACAAAACACATACTCTGATAGTATGAGATGTATTGTCCTTGAAACTGATTGGTCCACACCAGATACATCTTTCTTTTGAGCCTCGTCTCAAACGGTGCTAGACCAGAGGACGCCAAAAGGCGTACAGCTCAAAGACAATGCCACCATCAGAGTAATGAGAGCTCGGGGTGAGCAGCTACATCATGGGACCCTTTGCCGGTACCAAAATATGAGAAGAGGTTAACCCCTCTTTTATGGCAAAAACAGGGGGAAACCTACATTAAAAAAATGTGTTCTCTATAGAAATTTTTTTTTACAAAAAACTAGGAGTTTTTTCTATTAACAAAATTGTTCTACGTGACTTTACCGAAAGACCCAAAGAATGTGAATTCCTGCAGTCACGAACGCTTCAAGTCAAGATTTAGAGGAAAATCTCCTCTCGTATGTCGGTACTGGCAAAGGAGGTCCCATGATCTAGGGCTCAGCCTCATCAATGAAACTGGAACTGATGCTGCTGATGATGATAATACTGCTGATGATGATACTGATGAATCTGCTGATGATGCTGCTGCTGATGATGCTGCTGATGATAATGCTGATGATGCTGCTGATGATGCTGCTGCTGATGATGCTGTTGTTGATGATGCTGATGATGCTGCTGATGCTAATGCTGATGATGCTGTTGCTGATTGCGCGCGCGCCGCAAGCGGCAAGATGCGGACAGAGACGCAGCAACAGCAGGAGGTAGGGGAGCGGAGGGATGTTGGGGAGGGGCGGGGAGGAGGGGGGGGAGGAGGGGGGGCGAGGAGGGGGAAGGAGGGGCGAGGGGGGAGGGCGAGTGGGGAGGAGCGGAGGGATGATGGGGAGGGGCGAGGAGGGGGAGGGGCGAGGGGGGAGGGCGAGGAGGGCGAGGGCGAGGAGGGGGAGGGGCGAGGGGGGNAGGGGCGAGGAGGGGAGGGGCGAGGGGGGGAGGGGCGAGGAGGGGGAGGGGCGAGGAGAGGAAGGGGCGGGGCCGGGAGGGGGAGGGGAGTGACGCCGGTGGGGTCACCGCGTGAACTCGGAAGCTGTTCGCTCTGTACGCCTGGCGGTGGTGCTGAGGGTGAGTGGGGGGGNTGCTGAGCGCGTGTGGGTGAGTGGGGGGTGAGGGCTGAGTGAGTGGTGGTGGTGAGTGGTGGTATAGGGCTGAGTGAGGGCTGAGTGAGTGGTGGTGAGGGGGGCTGAGTGAGTGGGGGTGGTGAGTGGGGTGGTGAGTGGGGGGCTGAGTGAGTGGTGGTGAGGGGGGCTGAGTGAGTGGGGGTGGTGAGTGGGGTGGTGAGTGGGGGGCTGAGTGAGTGGTGGTGAGGGGGGCTGAGTGAGTGGGGGTGGTGAGTGGGGGTGGTGAGTGGGGGGCTGAGTGAGTGGTGGTGGTGAGTGGTGGTGGTGAGGGCTGAGTGAGTGGTGGTGGTGAGTGGTGAGTGGTGGTGAGGGCTGAGTGAGTGGTGGTGGTGAGTGGTGGCGGTGGTGGTGCTGAGGGTGAGTGGGGGGGCTCTGAGTGGTGGTGGTGGTGAGTGGTGAGTGGTGGTGAGGGCTGAGTGAGTGGTGGTGGTGGTGAGTGGTGAGGGCTGAGTGAGTGGTGGTGGTGAGTGGTGGTGGTGAGGGCTGAGTGGTGGTGAGTGGTGGTGAGGGCTGAGTGAGTGGTGGTGGTGAGTGGTGGTGGTGAGGGCTGGTGAGTGGTGGTGGTGGTGAGTGGTGGTGGTGAGTGGGAGGGCTGAGTGAGTGGTGGTGGTGAATGGTGGTGGTGAGGGCTGAGTGAGTGGTGGTGGTGAGTGGTGGTGGTGAGGGCTGAGTGAGTGGTGGTGAGGGGGGGCTGAGTGAGTGGGGGTGGTGAGTGGGGGGCTGAGTGAGTGGTGGTGAGGGGGGCTGAGTGAGTGGGGTGGTGAGTGGGGGGGCTGAGTGAGTGGTGGTGAGTGGTGGTGGTGAGTGGTGGTGGTGAGGCTGAGTGAGTGGGGAGGGCTGAGTGAGTGGTGGTGAGTGGGGAGGGCTGAGTGAGTGGTGGTGAGTGGTGGTGGTGAGGGCTGAGTGAGTGGTGGTGAGTGGGGAGGGCTGAGTGAGTGGTGGTGAGTGGTGGTGGTGAGGGCTGAGTGAGTGGTGGTGGTGAGGGCTGAGTGAGTGGTGGTGGTGAGGGCTGAGTGAGTGGTGGTGAGTGGGGAGGGCTGAGTGAGTGGTGGTGAGTGGTGGTGGTGAGTGGTGGTGGTGAGGGCTGAGTGAGTGGGGAGGCTGAGTGAGTGGTGGTGAGTGGGAGGGCTGAGTGAGTGGTGGTGAGTGGGGAGGGCTGAGTGAGTGGTGGTGAGTGGTGGTGGTGAGTGTGGTGGTGAGGGCTGAGTGAGTGGGGAGGGCTGAGTGAGTGGTGGTGAGTGGGGAGGGCTGAGTGAGTGGTGGTGGTGAGGGCTGAGTGAGTGGTGGTGAGTGGGGAGGGCTGAGTGAGTGGTGGTGAGTGGTGGTGGTGAGGGCTGAGTGAGTGGTGGTGGTGAGGGCTGAGTGAGTGGTGGTGAGTGGGGAGGGCTGAGTGAGTGGTGGTGAGTGGTGGTGAGTGGGAACAATGCGCATTGTTTTGATGTTTGCTGACGAACTTCCGTCGCCGTAGACGCTGCTGGAGGTTGCGTTGGGACGTTGGGTGGACGTTGGTGGGACGTTGAGGAGGTCGGAGTGAAGATGTCCGTGATTCTGGAGACGACGCTGGGAGATGTGGTGGTGGATTTGTACACCAAGGAACGGCCCCGCAGTGAGTCCACAGATACAGTCCACAGATACAGTCCACAGATACAGTCCACAGATACAGTCCACAGATACAGTCCACAGATACAGTCCATAGATACAGTCCACAGATGCAGTCCATAGATACAGTCAACAGATACAGTCCACAGATAGATACAGTCCACAGATACAGTCCATAGATACAGTCCATAGATAGATACAGTCAACAGATACAGTCCATAGATACAGTCCACAGATACAGTCCACAGATACAGTTCATAGATACAGTCCATAGATACAGTCTATAGATAGTCCACAGATACAGTCCATAGATATAGTCCACACATAGATACAGTCCATATATACAGTCCACAGATGCAGTCCACAGATGCAGTCCACAGATACAGTCCACAGATACAGTCCACACATAGATACAGTCCATAGATATAAGAAATAGACACGCAGACTCAATATACAGCAGCAGGCATCGTCAGGGTCGGGATCAAACCCACGACCTCCTGCACACCAGACGAGGTAGTTAACATCTCCTAGCCACCGTGATGATGATGATGATAATAAGAGAGACACGCAAACTCCAAATATACAGCAGCAGCAGGCATCGTCATGGTCGGGGATCGATCCCACGACCTCCTGCACACCAGGCGAGGTAGTCAACATCTCCTAGCCACCGTGATGATGATGCGAGAGAGAGACGCAGACTCCAAATCTATAGCGGCAGGCATCGTCAGGGTCGGGATCAAACCCACGACCTCCTGCACACCAGGCGAAGTAGTCAACATCTCCTAGCCACCGTGATGATGAGAGAGAGAGACGCAGACTCCAAATCTACAGCAGCAGCAGGCGTCGTCAGGGTCGGGATGGAACCCACAACCTCCCGTACACCAAGCGAGGTAGTCAACATCTAGCCACCATGGCGCACTATTGCCGATACAGTGTACACATATAGACTGTGTTGGTGGTGAAGTATGGTGGAGGCCTTCATCCAGCAGTGGAACGACCAATCGCTGGCTGCGTCTTAAGCCCCGAGCCATCGTCTGTTGCCGTGTGGCCACTGACACCGGCCTGCTGTGACCCCCCCATCTTTGTATCTCAGCGAGTCTCAACTTTCTCAAGCTGTGCAAGGTGAAGTACTACAACTACTGCCTGTTCCACAGCGTGCAGGTAAGACTCACACGGAGAGACACGTAGACTCACGTAGACTCACACAGAGACACATAGACTCACATAGAGACTCACACAGAGACACGTAGACTCGCACAGAGACTCACACAGAGACACTTAGACTCACACGTAGACACGTAGACTCACACAGAGACTCACACAGAGACACTTAGGCTCACACGTAGACTCACGCAGAGACACGTAGACTCACACGTAGACTCACACAGAGACACGTAGACTCACACAGACTCACACAGAGACACGTAGACTCACACAGAGACACATAGACTCACATAGAGACTCACACAGAGACACTTAGACTCACACAGAGACACGGAGACTCACACAGAGACTCACACAGAGACACTTAGACTCACACAGAGACTCGCACAGAGACACGTAGACTCACACGTAGACTCACACAGAGACACGTAGACTCACACAGAGACACGTAGACTCGCACAGAGACACTTAGACTCGCACAGAGACTCACACAGAGACCCATCGACTCACAGAGAGTAGTGTATAGTGTAGTGTATAATGTAGTATACTAGTGAAGTACCCGTCGAGGACGCTTGACAACGGAGTTGAGGCACACGTATATTTATTTAACAAGTTGCCAGTACAGGACAGCACTAGAGGGGTAGCGGCCCCTCACCCGTATAACTCAGGGAATACCCCTAGCTATCCATAGCCTATCCCCTGAGTCCTCCACTAAGAGCTAGGGGAGGCTGTCTGGCCCGACACTGGTAATCGGGCTACGGTACCCGGAGTCCCAGAGCACTGGCTCTGGTTCACGGGACCACGCCGCTGGCTCGGGCCTGATCCCGTGGGGCCCTGATAAGGGCGGCGATCAGGGGAGTCCAGGGCTCTAGCTACGACGTCTTCCGACTTCTTAGCTTAACTATAACATAACTCTAAGCCCATATAACGACCCCTTTTATACCCAACCCTCCTTGAGGGGTGGGGCCCCGGGGGATCGTAACGCCGAACCAGCCCCCCCCAGGGTGTCTGGCTCGGACGTCGCAGAGGGCATCTCCCTGTGCACACACGTAGCCCCGCCTACTGTGTTTCTTTCCCATAGGCTGCCATGCATAACGGCCCTCTTTCTAACATCCCTACATCACTCCCCCCCACATAGCTCGCAGCCGTCCCGGCTGCAATAATTTAAACAACGAATCTTTACCCCTTGACCCCCCCCGTGTGCCCCATTTTTTTTTTTCATTAAACAGAACGAGAATTGAACAAACAATACTAACAATGCCCCTAAAGGGAGAACAAACCGACGCGCCCCCCCCCCGAATAAATACGAAATCCGTAGAGGCAAGATATGTACATTTCCCGGAACCCTCAGCGCACACACAACACGCACACAAGACACACACACCCACAGCCATAATACAACAACGCGCCAAGAGCGCCACACGACCGCGGCGCCCAGTAACCATAGCACACGAAAGTGTACAAGAAAACGCCAAAAAAATAAAAAAAAGTATTTTCTTATTTTCGTTTCGTTCTCACTTCTTCTTCGCGTTCCAGTGTTTTATAAGAGTCTGCGCATCTTAGCGCGCGTCCTTGCCGCAGGCCCGTCACAAGGGCCAACCTCAGATGGCGGACCACTCGGTGGCCGCGGTCCCATCCGAGGCGAGTCCGCAATTGGAGCGGCGGGACCCTCGGCATCCCCCGTGAGGGACGTGCGCGAGCCCGTCAATCCGGGAGAACCTGGGGGCGGGGCAACCGGCAAGACGTCAGGCGAGATCAACAGAGGCGGACCCTCCGGGTCGGTCGACCCCTCACATGCTTGGCCCTGCGCGTGTGGAGCAGAGCCCCGCACCGCAACGAAGGGTTTTAGTCTAGAGGGGTGAACGAACCACCGGCGCCTCCCCCACTTGATACGAACGCACTGCGGTCGCAAAACCTCGACCACCTCGACGGGGCCCCGCCATGGCCGTACCAGTTTCGAGGAGGTCGCAAGCGGTACCTGGGGACAGTGCAGCCATGCCCTGTCCCCTGGCTTCCACTGCAGCACGTGCGCGCGCGCGAGTCTGAGGCGCTCATTCGCCTTTTGGCGCATGCGGGAATTGAGCATGGCAGCGTCCCGCGCCTCAGTTAGCTTTTGAAGGTTAAATTTAACGTGCTCGTCCAATTTTATTTTACCTAGAGGCGCGGGGATCTGCAGCTGTGCCCGAACAGGTGGGTCATGTTCGCGACCATACATGAGAAAGAAGGGTGAAAATCCCGTGGCAGCATGGGGGGCCAATCGATATGCTGCCAGGACCCCTTGAATTTGCAAGTCCCAATTGGTCTGTGACTCCGAAACCAGGTGCGACAACATAGACGTGATGGTACGATGCAGACGCTCGACCATCCCGTCAGTTTGTGGGTGATAGGGAGAGGTACGAATCTTCTTTGTACCTAGGAGATCACAGACTTGTTTGAGGAGGTTCCCGGAAAAATTTTTACCCTGGTCGGTCAGCAGCCGCTCCGGAGCACCTTTGTCCATGACGTAGCCTTGGACAAAGGCGTCCACGATGGCTGCTGCCGACTGATTTGCCAGGGGCCAGGCCATAGGCCAGCGTGTGAAGTATTCGACCCTGTTAGCAAATATCTATTGCCCCTAGGGGTGGCGGGAAACGGCCCCAGGATATCCAACGCCACGAGTTCGTTCACCCTGGAGACTGTGATGGACTGCAACGGCGGGTTCGACTCCCGAGCTGGTGGTTTGCGTTGCGCACACCGGGGGCATGCTGCCAGCAGATCCGTGACATCCCGTGTCATGCCCGGCCAAAAAAAATCCAGCTGGAGCGAGGCGAGGGTCTTTTGGGTACCCAGGTGGAGGAGGCGCTCATGAGCAGCCCACACCACCTTACCCGTAACCCCTCAGGAACTACCAGCCGGTGACGGTGGGATTTACCGTCCCAATGCATGAGCAAGCCTGCGTGTATTTCCCAATTGTCGTCATCACCCGTCCCACACCCCCTCTCTCTAGCGCGACGACGCAGCGCGAGGAGGGAGGCGTCCTCCATCTGGAGGCGTCCCCACTCAATCACAGGCAACCCAAGCAGGGAATCCCTTCCCTGTTTCCCGATCTCATCGGGGAGCGATGTGTCAACATCGCGGCGGCCGCCAGGACTGGAACCGTCATGTCCCCAGCTGGCTTGCAACGCCCCGACCCCAGGAGGCATGCGCATTCGGAGGTGGTTGGCATGCGCGACAGAGCGTCCGCATTTGTGTGGCGAATGCCCTTACGATAGGTGGTGTCAAAATCGAATTCCTGGAGGACCTCCAGCCATCGGGACAATTGTCCCGATGGCTGTTGAACCTTCAGGGCGTACTGCAGTGCCGCATGATCCGTACGGACAGTGAAATGCTGACCGTACAGATATGGGCGGTACTGTTGGATGAAGAAAACAATTGCCAACAGTTCTCTACGGGTGACACAATATTTTTGCTCCGCTGGAGACAACACCCGACTGCCGTACGCAACCACCCGTTCCACGCCATCAACCACCTGGGAAAGCACGCCTCCGATACCTGTGTTGCTCGCGTCGGTGTCGAGCAAAAACGGCCTCGAAAAATCGGGGTAAATCAAAGGAGGAGCCTTCACCAATGCATCCCGAAGGGAGCAGAAAGCTACTTCCTCATCCCGACCCCAGTGGAACCGAACCCCTTTTGATGTCAAAGCATGTAGGGGTTTGGCAATTGTAGCAAAATTAGCGACGAACCGTCGGTAATATGAAGCGAAGCCAATAAAACTCCTCACCTCTCCCACCGAGGTCGGAATTGGCCAGGAGCTGACACACTGCGTTTTGGCGGATCGGTAGCAATACCCGAGCACCCCACTTCTGACACCAGATGAAGTACCCGTCGAGGACGCTTGACAACGGAGTTGAGGCACACGTATATTTATTTAACAAGTTGCCAGTACAGGACAGCACTAGAGGGGGTAGCGGCCCCCTCACCCGTATAACTCAGGGAATACCCCTAGCTATCCATAGCCTATCCCCTGAGTCCTCCACTAAGAGCTAGGGAGGCTGTCTGGCCCGACACTGGTAATCGGGCTACGGTACCCGGAGTCCCAGAGCACTGGCTCTGGTTCACGGGACCACGCCGCTGGCTCGGGCCTGATCCCGTGGGGCCCTGATAAGGGCGGCGATCAGGGGGAGTCCAGGGCTCTAGCTACGACGTCTTCCGACTTCTTAGCTTAACTATAACATAACTCTAAGCCCATATAACGACCCCTTTTATACCCAACCCTCCTTGAGGGGTGGGGCCCCGGGGGATCGTAACGCCGAACCAGCCCCCCCCAGGGTGTCTGGCTCGGACGTCGCAGAGGGCATCTCCCTGTGCACACACGTAGCCCCGCCTACTGTGTTTCTTTCCCATAGGCTGCCATGCATAACGGCCCTCTTTCTAACATCCCTACACTAGTACAGCACTAGTGTATAGTGTAGTGTATAGTGTAGTATACTACTACAGCACTAGTGTATAGTGTAGTGTATAGTGTAGTGTAGTATACTACTACAGCACTAGTGTATAGTGTAGTGTATAGTGTAGTGTATAGTGTATTGTATAGTGTAGTGTATAGTGTAGTATACCAGTACAGCACTAACCGATATTATGGCAGAGCTTCATAGCTCATGGGAATCCTCCTCCTCCTGCTGCTGCAGCTGTCTAAACAAAGATTCTGATAGTGTATAGTGTAGTGTATAGTGTAGTATACTAGTACAGCACTAGTGTATAGTGTAGTGTATAGTGTAGTGTATAGTGTAGTATACTAGTACAGCACTAGTGTATAGTGTAGTGTGTAGTGTATAGTGTATTGTATAGTAGTGTATAGTGTAGTATACCAGTACAGCACTAACCGATATTATGGCAGAGCTTCATAGCACATCGGATTCCTCCTCCTCCTCCTCCTGCTGCTGCAGCTGTCTAAACAAAGATTCTGATTCTGATCCTTCAGAAAAACTTCATCGTGCAGACCGGAGATCCGACTGGCACGGGGAGGGGCGGTGAGTCGGTGTTCAGGTGAGAGAGAGAGAGAGAGAGCTCCTCCATATCTGTGGGGACCTTTCTGCCGGTGCTATCAAAACTATGAAAAAAATAACTACATTCACTCAAACGATGATTGTTATTTTACGCGCTTTTATTTAACTCACTCTGTCTGTTGTTGTTGTATCCTCAAATCTTGCAACTTAATTTTAATCCATTTCCCAATGTGGTATCGACTGAAAACTTGGTATACTTATGTCATACTGATGACAATACTATATTCTTTCATTAAAAATAAAAAGATATATATTTGTAAACAATTTTTTTAATATGTTACTAGCGGTGATTACCCGGCGTTGCCCGGGCGAAAAGACAGACACACACATCGACTTACAGACATCAACCCACACACATAGAAACACATCGACACACACACATATGGACTCACACAGACAGACATCAACTTTAGTTAACATCTCATAGCCACCGTGATGATGATGATGAGAGAGAGTCGCAGACTCCAAATCTACAGCAGCAGGCATCGTCAGGGTCGGGATCGAACCCACGACCTCCTGCACACCAGGCGAGGTAGTTAACATCTCCTAGCCACCGTGATGATGATGATGATGAGAGACGCAGACTCCAAATATACAGCAGCAGGTGTCGTCAGGGTCGGGATCGAACCCACGACCTCCTGCACACCAGGCGAGGTAGCTAACATGTCGCCACCATTGCGAGATTAGGCTTTGCCCTTTGTGGCAATAAACAGGAGGTGTTACGGTGTTCAAACACCAATTAGACAAACACAATGCATATATAATTATCAGAGTGTGTTTTGTTTACATTTTGACTGCAAGTATTGTGGTTAATGCAGTAACATGAATCCTTGTAAAAAGGTTTCAGTTTTGTTGCCAGAAAAAAGGGGAAAAAACCCCTATCATTATATTTTGCTACTGGCAAACGAGGTCTAAGAAAGTGGCTATGTTAATGTGAGAGATTAGCATGTTAATGCGAAATCAATAATGCTCTGATCATATATCTACTTTGCGTTGTCTTTGAAGCTAATTGGCCCACATCAGAGACAGCGGACTTGTTTAGGGCCTCGTGTGAGTGAGTGTGGGAGTGGTAGCGCCACGCTGCGTTGCGAATCCACCGGCCCGGGTTCGATTTCCGCTCACGACCAACATCGGTGACAAAACGTCTGCACCGGATCCTGAGCCTCCTCTGAGCACCTGGTGCGATGTGTAAACATCGTCACTGGGAGACAAAGGCGGCCGGGCGTGGTGCTTGCCACCCCCCACCCCCTCGTGGAGCCATGCCGGCCTTCGTAGGCGTTGCCTGCTTGCTAACGGCACTTGCCCCAACAGTGTTGAAGGCTATAGGGGGG
>WFAB01002341.1:0-44302 GCA_018977245.1 Lethenteron camtschaticum | reverse complement strand
CAAAATAAGTTTCAATTTCCTGAACGACCGCTCACAGCTTGCAATTGAAACTGCTATTGTTAATAAAATATGCAGTGAAATTCGCAAATTCAGAAATATGTCGTCTCCATAAAACAATAAAACCAAGAAGATCCAAAGGAGTTTCTGGTAGAACTTCATTCCGGTTACTGAGCAGAATTTTGCAATCTCCAATTTCTGTGAAAAGTTCGTGGCCATTGATGTCGGTGTCATAGAAATTTCCAAAATCTGTGCAATTTCGACGAATTGCATCGACATCTGTGTCGGATAGAAGAGTTTTGACGTCCAGCAGAAGTCAAAATTTCGTGTTCAAGTCTTTTAATCGTAAAAACCGTGTTGACATCTCCTGTTGAAGTCGATAAAATACGCTCTTCATACGCGTCGTAGTTTCCGCCACCAAAAAACAGGCCAGTGACTAAGGCTGAAAGACTGCGCCTGTCTGTTGTTTGGGACGTTCTTCCAGTAAGTTCTTAATAGGTGCGCGTACCAAAATGTAATTACATGACATGTAGGCTGTGTGTGGCGGGATATATAAACTTTTAGGTTGAGGTGTAGATTTGTGCAGTAGTTTCAGGCTGCCGCGCCCGCCGCAATAAGTTATAATGTAACGTTGTAAGCCTCATTTTGGGGCCCCTTTACCTTGGCGCCCGGGACATATGTACCCCCCTGCCCCCCTAGCTACGCCTCTGCGAACCGCCCATGAATTAATCTCTTACCACTTGAAAGGGCGGGGCATAGAGTTTCAAATTATTACCGCTAGATGCCTCTCCCAGAAAATACATCTGTTTGTTTGTGTGAAGCATAAAAACTCTCGAACGCTGAGCTCTGGCCTCATGAAATTTGCACAGCTAATGCTGTCTGGAATTTCTAAGTCAACGCGACTCTTTTCAGCTCGCTACGTCATTCCCTTCATGAGTTGCCAAAATCGACCTTACGCATAAGTGGGTTAAGGTCCCCACAGTGTTCCCACGTGATACACTATCACAATACCCCCACAGTGTTACCACGTGATACATTACTCACAATACCCCACAGTGTTACCACGTGATACATTACTCACAATACCCCACAGTGTTACCACGTGATGCATTACTCACAATACCCCACGGTGTTACCACGTGACGCATTACTCACAATACCCCCACATGTCGTTACCACCCACNGTGTTACCACGTGATACATTACTCACAATACCCCCACAGTGTTACCACGTGATCATTACTCAAATACCCCCACGTGATCACACTACCCCCACAGTGTTACCACGTGACGCATTACTCACAATACCCCCACAGTGTTACCACGTGATACATTACTCACAATACCCCCACAGTGTTACCACGTGATGCATACTCACAATACCCCACAGTGTTACCACGTGATACATTACTCACAATACCCCCACAGTGTTACCACGTGATACATTACTCACAATACCCCCACACCCGTTCTCACNGTGTTACCACGTGATGTTACCACGTGATGCATTACTCACAATACCCCCAGTGTTACCACGTGACGCATTACTCACAATACCCCCACAGTGTTACCACGTGATACATTACTCACAATACCCCCAGTGTTACCACGTGACGCATTACTCACAATACCCCCACAGTGTTACCACGTGATGCATTACTCACAATACCCCACGGTGTTACCACGTGATACATTACTCACAATACCCCACAGTGTTACCACGTGACGCATTACAATACCCCACGGTGTTACCACGTGATACATTACTCAATACCCTACAGTGTTACCACGTGATGCATTACTCACAATACCCCACAGTGTTACCACGTGACGCATTACTCACAATACCCCACAGATTACCACGTGATGCATTACTCACAATACCCCACAGTGTTACCACGTGATACATTACTCACAATACCCCCACGGTGTTACCACGTGATACATTACTCACAATACCCCAGTGTTACCACGTGATGCATTACTCACAATACCCCCACGGTGTTACCACGTGATACATTACTCACAATACCCCACGGAGTTACCACGTGATGCATTACTCACAATACCCCACAGTGTTACCACGTGACGCATTACTCACAATACCCCACAGCTTACCACGTGACGCATTACTCACAATACCCCCACGGTTTACCACGTGATGCATTACTCACAATACCCCCACAAGTGTTACCACGTGATGCATTACTCACAATACCACCAGTGTTACCACGTGACGCATTACTCACAATACCCCACAGAATAACAACCTATGGTGGTAACACCAGGCTAACTATACTAATTACAACGTAACTGCTACTACGGACCGGGACCACAGCTCGGGGCCAGGTCCACGTGTTGGAGACTCGTTGAGCAGAGAACGTAAAATGTAGACGAATAAACAACAACGCCGTCCCCTTGGGGACAAGGCTTATAACTATGCGACAGAGCTGGCTCTGCCCTTGGCCACGACCACCTTCCAAAATCCTCGGGAAGCATCTGGATGTAAACCACGTGACCACCCCTCGCCGTCACTTGGGCCCCTTTGTAGACTTAACTGGTCACGTGTCCTCTCGGGTCAACCAGAGTGCCATGGCCTTTAGTAACCTCATTCCTACGGCTAGCACTCCCACACCTTGTACTGTAGGGCTGGCACTGCACACCGGGCCTCTCTAGGGCCGGTACAACACCCACACCAATGTGGTGTCCGTGATGTCTTACACAGCACGCCGTACCTTTCTCGGGCCGGCACTGCACAGTGACATCCCGCGATGTCACTACATCAACCCCCTCAACAAATAAATACCGCAACCCATCGATACAATATGTACACTATATACAGAATATACAGTAATAATGGGAAAAGGGACGGAAGAACAGAACAACAATAGGCAAAGACAAAGAAAGAGAGAGAAGGGAAGAGAGAGAGAAAAAACACAGTAACACGCAAACCTCGGGACCCCCTCCAGCACCCGCATCTCCACTCTAACCATGTAACAACACCAGCAAGCACAAAAGGCCAGGTTCAGCCAATAACCAATACGGCCTGCCGAGTGCGACAACCAACTGACGGTGTGGGAGCGTGTATGTATGGGGATCACGAAAACCGAAGAGTTTTTGATCAAGTCCTTGTGGCTGGGCCCCTAGGGGAGGTGGGCTTACTCTCCCTGGGGGTCTAGGGGGTATTTTGAAAATGTCCCATCGAGTTAGAGTGCTGTGGAAGCGCTTCACCATTCCATCTGTCTGTAGTGGTATAGTGACGTACGTACTTTCTTTGTTTCCAATAAGTCACACACCTCCCGCAGCAATTTCAAGAAAAATATTACCCTGATCAGTCAGAAGATGCTCAGGGGCCCCCTTGTCCATCACATAGCCATCGAGGAATGCCTCGGTGATGACCCCGCTAACTGGTTGGGAAGCGGCCAGGCCATCGTCCACTAGTAAATACTTATTCCCACGAGGGGTAGTAGGAAATGGACAAGAATATCAAGAGCGACCAGCTCATTTATGCGGGAGACCTGAATGGATTGCAACGGTGGACAACAGGGTTTAGATGGGGGTTTCCGCTGCGTGCACTGCACACACCCCTTCAATATTTTAGCTACATCTTCCGCCATGCCAGGCCAGAAGAAGTCGAGCTTAAGTGTGGCTGGTGTCTTATGCACACCCAGGTGCAACAGTCGCTCGTGCACCGCCCAGATGATTTTACCCCGAAGGGCAGTAGGCACGACAATATTGTAATGGTGCAACCCTCCATCCCAATGCATGAGCAATCCACCTCTGAGGATGACAGAGGCTACACCCCGTCGATCACCACCCCCATCCGCCTCCTTGACATGGCGTCGTAACTTGAACAGGGAAGCGTCCACAACCTGGAGGTGCCCCACTAAGCATGGTCCAATCCAATAACATGTCACAGCCACAGGACTCTCGGCTTCCTCAGAGTTTCAACCTCAGCCAAGCCGCAAGGAGAGGGGGCGAGTCCTCTCTAGGTGTCTTACAGTGCCCCGAGCCCGAGAAACACGCACACCCATCGTTCGTGTGTTGGGTACCTTTGTGATAGGAAACAGTAAAGGAATAGTCCTGGAGGACTGCAACCAACGTGAAAGTTGGCCAGATGGCTGTCAATACGCAGTGCATACTGTAGCACTGCATGGTCAGAGCGCACCTCGAAGCGTCTGCCATAAAGATAAGGGTGATACTTCTAGATTTGAACTTTCGTGACTGCAAGGATTCATATTCTTGATTTTTTCGGTAAAGTCACGTAGGTAAATTTTTAATTAATGAAAGTAAATAAAAAATAAAATAAAAATCACGACGTTTCGGAGGCAACACAACCTCCTCTTCAGGTGGAACCTCACAGCACGATACTGTATCAAGTAAGAGAAATTCCAAGAAAACAGTCCTTGTATATATACTGGTTGAGGTGAGGAGCCAAGGTAGGCCCTGGATATTATTATTGTGAGGCTGAAGCACGCTGTTAAAATGAGCCTTTGTTGTGTAGACTGGTTGAAAAGAGTTGTTAAGGTGAGGCTGATGTGAAGGTGCGTGTAAATGGGACTAGCCTTTTGTTATGTAGAGGTGGTGAGGCTGAAACCGCTGCCAGGAATGAGTCTTTGTTGTGTAGACTGGTTGAACTGGGAGGTTCTAAGAGTTGTTAAGGTGCGGCTGATGTAAAGGTGCGGCTGCTGTGAATAGGACTGAGCCTTTGTTATGTAGATGAAACAGCACTTTTGCTACGTTGCTGGGATTAATTCTAGATTTGCCAAATATGTGTGGTACAACTTAAAGTAGGAAAACCAGTGTGTGAAAAAAGAAGAAGAAACTATACGGTAACTGAAGAATAGTGCCTGTCAATAAGATGGTCCAAATATGTTTAGTTAAATCTTTTATTTTGCATGGTTAATAACATCTTTCCAATGATTACTAAGTTTGTACCCATCATCACGGTTGAAATTATGTCTGTGTTTGTATATTAGGATGACTTCGTGTACAAACCTTTGATGGTAGCCAGGAGGTTTGCAGAGCACCTTGGTCTCGGAAAAGACAATTTCATGAGAGCCCACAGCGTTGTAGCAATGATCGGCAACGGTGGAAGAAACAGTTTTGCCATGTTTCAGATCTGACTTGTGCTCGCGGACACGATCAGAGATATGACGTTTCGTTTCTCCAATGAAGCAATCACCACAACTGCAACTCAGTTTGTAGACTCCATGGTATTGTAAGTCAGAATGACTTATTTCACAAATTGAATTAGGTCACGGATTTTATGTACTGTACTGAATCGGACTTGGATCTTATGTTTGTTTAGAATTTTGGATATCTTTTGGTCACGCCTGCTAGCGTTTTAATGAGAGAATTCTTTTGAGATGGGTGGTAGTGGGAATCAGGTTTCAAGTAGGAATCTGTGTGGGTGGCTTTCCTGTAGACAGAATGTCCCAAGGATCCGTCAGGTCTCCTCTCAAACAGAATATCTAAGAATGGTAGTTTACCATCTTTCTCCACTTCCATGGTGAATCTGATGGATGGGTGTCTGGAATTGATGTGGTCCAAAAAGTGGAGGCCATGTGGCCATTTGGCCACATGGCCTGGAAAAATAGTGTGTGGCAGTGTCTTCGAATTGATTCGTGGTCAAGATTCCATCATCAAAATAAATAAATCTCAACACAATATGATTCGATTTAAAGCTTTCGTGACTGCAGGGATTCATCTTCTTGGTTCTTTCGGTAAAGTCACGTAGAAGAAAAATAATAAAATAATGAAATTAAAACATAATAAAATAGGATTCCTCGAGTGTGTAGATTCGTAACATAGATGGTTTTACATTTTAGTTTCCTCAATTAATTCATTGCTACAGTTATGCAATTAACGAAACGAATGCTAAAATACTTCTAAACGAATGTATTCATGCGCTCAATGACCGAACAATGTTTTTCACGATCAGCTAATCTTCTTGGTTCTTTCGGTAAAGTCACGTAGAAGGGAAACAATAAAATAATATAAATATAAAACAATAAATATTCTCACGACGTTTCGACTGCAACACAAGCAATCATCATCAGGTGTGAAATCCACAGAAAGAAAATTTGAAAAANGTGGCGGTTTTTCCTAACGTCAGCACCACAGACAGCGATTTGGCAGTTGGCCAGATGGACGAGTCCATCTATTTTCGGAAAAGAGGAGGGGGGAGCAGAAAATGGAATGCGGTCTGAAAGTCACCGTAAGCGTGAACACAATCAATTAAGACCCGACATTGTTTATCAAATCCATTCTATTTTCTGCATCCCACTCGCCTTAAAAGGTGGGAAAGGACTCAAACTCGCATGCTGGAACATCAGAACCATGCTAGACTCAGCTGATAGCACTCGACCTGAGCGACGATCTGCTTTAATTGCACACGAACTCGCTCGGCTGCATGTTGATATCGCCGCCCTCAGCGAAATCCGTTTTTCAGAGGAAGGCAGTCTGAGGGAGCATGGCGCAGGTTACACTCTCTACTGGTCAGGCAAACTGGTCAGGTGTCGGCTTCATGATCAGGGACTCTATCGCTACCAAGCTTGCAAGCCTGCCAACTGGCCACTCTGACCGCATCATCTCAATGCGTCTACCACTTCGTGACCAGCAACACGTAACACTGTTCAGTGTGTACGCTTCAAATCTCCAGGCAGATCCCGCTGACAAAGACAAGTTTTACTCAGACCTACTCAGCCTTCTGCAGGATATCCCAGCTGACGACAAGATTGTCATCCTTGGCGACTTCAACGCCAGAGTGGGCAGAGACTCGGAAACCTGGAAAGGCGTACTTGGAAGGCACGGTGTGGGCAGCTGCAACGACAATGGACGCTTTCCATTACCAACACCATCTTCCAGCAGAAAGACAGTCTGAAGACAACCTGGATGCACCCTCGGTCAAAACATTGGCATCTCATAGACTACATCCTAGTGCGCCAGCGTGACCTAAAATATGTCTTTCACACCAGGGTAATGCCCAGCGCCGAGTGTCACACAGACCACCGTCTTGTCCGCTGCAAACGCAGCTTCCACTTTAAGCCCAGACCAAGGAAAGGAGGCGCCCGAGGAAGAAGCTCAAAGTCTGCAGCCTTCAGTCTGCCGCGGTCAAAGCAGCTTTCCAGAAAAGCCTACCATCTAGGCTAGAGGAACCGAGCTGCCTAGCAGACTCGCCTCCGTTCCTGAAGTGCTGTGGGACCGCATCAAAACTGTTCTTCTGCAAACATCTGAAAATACCCTCGGATTCTCCACGAAGAAAAACAGAGATTAGTTCGATGAGAACAACTTAGAAGTCCAGGAGCTGCTGTCAAAAAGAGATCAGCACACCAGGCTCACCTGGCCCAACCATCCTGCCCGCACAAAAAAGCAGCCTTCTGCCTGGAATGCAGCACCCTCCAGCGCAAGCTTCGAGAAATTCAAAACGATTGGTGGACCAACCTCGCAGTAAAAACTCAGGTTTCCGCTGATACCGGCGACTACAGGGGATTCTACGAAGCTCTAAAAGCGCTATATGGCCCCTCGTACCAAATCCTGAACCCCCTGCGGAGTGCAGATGGGAAAGAACTGCTCACCGAAAAGGACTCAATCCTGAACCGCTGGTCTGAGCACTTCTACATGCTCTTCAATGCTACCCGCTCAGTCCAAGAACCAGCGATTGACCGCATCCCACAACAACCAGTGAAACCCGAACTGGATGTGGCACCAACATTACAAGAGACTGAGGAAGCAATTAAACAGCTGAAGAGTGGTAAAGCTGCAGGAGTTGATGGCATCCCTCCTGAAGTATGGAAGAACGGTGGCCCAGCACTGCACACCAAACTCCATGAATTATTCGTCTGCTGCTGGGAGCAGGGTAAACTCCATCAAGAGCTCAAAGATGCAGTCATCATCACCCTGTACAAGAACAAAGGGGAGAAATCAGACTGTTCCAATTATCGTGGCATAACACTTCTGTCCGTCGCCGACAAAATCCTCGCAAGAGTACTGCTGAATAGACTGGTACCCGCAATAGCTGAAGATCACCTCCCAGAGACCCAGTGTGGCTTCAGAGCCAACCGGGGAACCACAGACATGGTGTTTGTCCTGAGGCAGATTCAGGAGAAGTGCCGGGAGCAAAACAAAGCGCTGTACGTCACCTTTGTGGACCTGACAAAAGCGTTTGACACCGTGAGCAGGCAGGGACTTTGGAAAATCCTGGAAAAGCGAGACTGCCCACCGAAGTTCCTCACCATGATCGTCCAGCTTTATGAAGACCAACTTGGACAAGTCAGACATAGCAACAATCTCTCGCAGCCCTTCCCTATTGCAAACGGCGTGAAACAGGGCTGTGTTATTGCTCCCACGCTGTTCACCATTTTGTTCAGCATGATGCTCCAGCAGGCCACAGATGACCTCGACGACGCTGATGGCATATACATCCGTTTTCGTTTCGACGGGAGCGTGTTCAACCTCAGGCGTTTGCAGGCCTACACAAAGACCATGGAGCAACTGATCAGGGAGCTGCTGTTTGCTGACGATGCCGCCCTCCTTGCTCACACAGAGGCAGCTATGCAGCGTCCTGTTTCGCGAAAACAGCTCAGATCTTCGATCTTGAAGTCAACCTAAGGAAGACTGAAGTTCTTCATCAGCCCGCACCCCATGAGGAGCACCATCCACCAAGCATCTTCATTGAACAAACAGAACTGAAAGCTGTCCACCAGTTAAGCTACTTGGGGTGCGTGATCTCGTCTGACGCCAAGATCGACAACGAAGTCGACAACAGGCTGGCCAAGGCAAACAGTGCATTTGGCAGACTATACAATCGTGTCTGGAACAACAGCAACCTTAAAAGAGACACGAAGGTCAACGTCTACAAAGCTGTTGTGCTGACCACTCTCCTGTATGGCGTTGAGTCCTGGGTCACGTCCCGTCGTCACCTGAGTCTCCTCGAGCGTTTCCATCAGCGCTGCCTCCGCACAATCTTCAATATTCACTGGAGTGACTTTGTCGCCAACACTGAAGTCCTCGAGTCAGCGGAGGTCATCAGCATCGAGGCCATGGTCCTCAAGATACAGCTTCGTTGGGCAGGGCACATCGCCAGGATGGAGAACCACCGCTTACCTAAGATTGTGCTGTATGGGGAACTGTCCTCTGGCCATCGCGACATAGGGGCACCACGAAAGCGATACAAAGACTCCCTGAAAAAGTCCCTCACAGCTTGCTGCATCGATCACCGTCAGTGGGCAACACAAGCAGCTGATCGTAACTCCTGGTGGCACACAGTCCACCAGGCCACCTCCTTCTTCGAAGATACCCGCAGGGCCCGTATGGAGGACAAAAGGAGAAGGAGGAAGAACTATGTCCCTCAGCATCCATTCCAGATCAGACCTATACTTGCAGCTGTTGTGGCAGGACCTGCTTGTCCAGCATAGGCCTCTTCAGCCACCAGCGTGCCTGCAGAAGACGTGGATGTCCTTCCTAGATCTTCGTTCACGAAGCCAAGCCATGATGATGGTGATGATTATTTTCGTACTGCCGTAATTATTTCAGTACAATTTATTTACTTAACATGAAACAACTTTCCATGAAAAATGATCAAATTGAATATGGCACATATAATCTTAATTTGGAGCTTTCGTGACTGCAGGAATTACTCTTTGGTTCTTAAAATAAATTAAATATGCTATTTTTAATTTATTATTTTATCTTCTACGTGACTTTACCGAAAGAACCAAAGAGTATGGCACATATAGTAACACAAAAATACATTTACACTTGTTGTGGGTTTAGGCTCCTATATAGCCCACAACATTTACAATTAACGACACATTGTAAATTGTAAATGTTGCATGAAAAAGGTTAACACTGATGTTGAATGATGAAACGTTTAAACTAAACTATTGCCTTTACTATGGAACACCGACCAGGTGACAAATGATAGCTCAACGTAGAAGCTTTTCACGTTAAACTTATAGCAGCCAAATAAACTAAACGCATAAGGGTAACGTGAACAGCAAGAGATGGTAGTTTAAATAGTGATGGAGCAGCCTTAATCGATAGTGGTGGCGAGTTTAACGACGCATTTATATTCAAGAGATCTAACTCAAAAACCTCTATTATAGAAAACATTGGTCACGAAATCCTACATGTTAAACGGAATATAACAAACATTTGAATCCAGTCTAAAATAAATGTGCCCATTGTTTTAATGATTATCAAATAAAATTTGCAATGTAGAGGTTACGTTGATGAAATCTAGTGTACATAAGTGTAAATGTTTTTTCCCCTAAACGAAATAAATACTGTGCAGTGGTGCTTGTGACGTCACAGGGGCTTTTCTAACCACGTGTCATGACAGGATATCTGTAACAATGCGTCACGGCCGGAACTGATGACGTCACCACTGGGAGTGGTCTCAGCACGCACGCTCGCACTTGGCACTCACACGCGGACTTTGACAACACGAGCGGCAAGATGCTGATGCTACTGCTGTTGCAGTTCTGCGTCGGATTTGTCCGGTTCCTCTTCTCCCTCTTCGTGGGCAACAGATGCAATTCCGCACATCTCATCCCCAAGCCACCATGCCCGAACCCTGGCACGGATTCAATGGCTTGGACTTTGGTCTTGCTCATGATTGGGTTGATGGTCATGACAATTTTTATTCAGGTCATGAAGCGGTGTCAATGGAAACATGGTAAGTAGAAACATGTGGTGTGGGTGTATGGGTCTTGATGTGAGGTTATGGGTCTCTATATGAATCTGTGGGTTTCGAAGGGAGTCTGAAAGTGCGTGTGTATCTATTTGTGTGGGAGTGCGTGAATTTCGTGCTTTTATTTTTTCATCACGTTTCCTTCGTTGATTAAAAATAAATTTGTAATAAGCAGAGTTGAAAAAAGGTGAGCATAGCTATGAACACATCTCATAATGTGCCTGACGACGTTACCCATTACATGCTTTAATTTTCAAATTATATTCTATTTTACCCGCTGATAATCTCAAATTTTATCGCGGTAACTTTTGCACGGGTCTGTAAACAGACGTAGAGATATGTAAAATACTGTACAGTTGCAATTAAAGTTATGACTACATTGCAGAGAAGGTACATGTTCTATTTCAGTCCCTTTCCTAATAATGATCCCTGTTTCACATTTTTCAGCCTTGTCAACGTTTGAAGTGCACAACGCGACGCATCGACAGCAGAACGAGAATCTGGGCGAAGAAGAGCGAAGCTGCACGAGGAAAACACGACGCTGCGTACAGGGCTGGAGGTGACTCGTCAGGAGTTTGTGGCGATGCACGCGGAGACGATGCTACAAGAACGAGCGATGTGGCAACATGAGATGCTGCGTCAAGGAAATGAGAGGCTGCATTTGGAGAACGTGACGCTGCTTCGAAAGAAGGAGACGCTCCTTCAGGAGATTGAGACGTTTCGTCTCGCCACTGCCGCCGCCACCGCCGTTACCAACGCCACCCCGCCAACACCACACCAATGCCAAGGCAATCACCGCCACTACCACTGCCACCACCACCGCTATCAATGCCACCAACAGCAGCCCCATGACCAAGAAGAACAAATCCAAATTTTCTTGGTTCAAAAAACACTTTGATTAATTTTTGATAGGGGCAATTTTAGGAATGATTTAGCTTTAAAATTACCCATTTAAAAAGTCACGCACACTTACACACGAAATTATCAACAAGCTTCCCCATAAAATACAGGTACAGCCTCCTGACCCTGCACAGCTCTACACTCACACTTCGCTCCTATTCTAAGGAGGTACAGCTCTGACTTGCTGTCTATCTAATCTCCCGCTAGCCTAGCGTCCTCCGGCTGGACCTAGGGGAGGGACACTGACCCGCCGCTGACCGGCGGGTCCTGACCTCTGGTCGCTCAGGACCTTCGCCCTCACAAGGGCGGGAGGCTGGAGCCAGGGTCCTATCCAGGACCTTCTCCCCTGACCACTGGTTACTCTGAGCCCCAGCCCTGACAAGGGCTGGAAGGCTTGGTCCAGGGTCCTATCTGTCTTCGGCCGACTTGGGTCTTCGTGTAGCAGAACTGGCCAAGAGCTCTCAGCGCTCTGGCTTTTATACCTGTTCGTGGCCGGGCTGTCCAATCCCTGGCCACCTTGTGGAACCCTCCGATTGGTCCTTCTCAATCTGGCATTTGGATCCTACATCACCCATTTGACCCTGACCGTTTGATCGAGCGGGAAACCTTGTTTACGATCCGCTCTCTCACAGCTTGCGAACAGCGAATAGTTATCACCACTACAGTTGTCTCGGGTGTATTACCAATCGTGGTAATACAATATTCTCGCTTTAACTTTTACTGATGTTTTAGTGTAATTATGTCCGGTCTCAGAATTCAGAGCTCGCCGCAGGATACAGTTCTTATAATTAAGATAATTAGGCATGAATTTAGGAAAAACCACTCAGACTCTTCTGTGTTAAGCAACTTTAATATCGAAAAACACTCTAATTTCCTAACACACTTATGATCGGAATTGCCACCAAAGTACTCCTGTATACGTCCTACTCATCGATCCATACAATTAAACGTCAATGGTTACGTTGTTAAAACTGAGCAAAAGAACAATAGGCTAACTCCTCAGAGTAGCACGACAATACACGACGATAGGAAAAGTACTTTAAAATGACGTAACCGTGCTCAAGAATGCCCAATGGCAAAAGTGGACATCAATGATTCATTCGGAAGATTATGCAATTAACATAATGTCCCTAAACAATAGTGTACGTGCGGGTGTGTAGGTTTGGCTAACAGATGCTTATCAATTGTAGAAATGGGACATCAATGAATTCGCGGGCAATATCTCAAACAATAGTGTTCATGTGAGTGTGTAGATTCATAACATAGATTCTTCTAAATATTTAGTGTGTCATCAATGTATTCATTGTAAGGTTGCACGATAAATAAAACGAAAAATACTTCTCAACGACCGTATTCATGCAACTCAAGAGACAGGACAATGTTTTCACGATCAGCTAATAGTTAACACACCACCTTGAGATGGGAACCCTGTTAAAAACGTGTAACAATTTTATTCGCACCGATATGCGTGTTGTGTGTGTGTGTGTAGGAGGGCAGTCACCCGAGGTCCAATAATAACGAATGACTAAAATACTTATCAACGACCGTATTCATGCACTCAAGGGACATAACAATGCTTGTCACGATCAGCTATTATCTTGATTTGATGCTGGTTCAGCAGTTTCACTGCTGGATTATTTTTTCTGCCTGAGGACGACCGCTTGTGTTGCGATCAAAACGTCGTGATATATTATTTTTGTTTTATTTTTCTACCTACGTGACTTTATCGAAATAACCAAAGAGTACGGCTCAGCTAATAGTTAACACACCACCTTGAGATGGAAACCCTTTTAGAAACTTGGAACAATCTTATTCGCACAATATGCGTGTTGTGTGTGTGAGGGCAGTCACCACGAGGTCCAATAATTATAGAGGGCAGAATGGTTTGAGTTGTCCACCTACTATTCCTGCTAACTGTGGTTCTGACGAATCAGTGGCTTCCGCGGTGCAGCGGTCCTTGTACCGAAAATACCTCAAGTCCCCAGCAGGGCGCAGGGTCGGCGTGGGTAGTTCGGCTTCTTTGTTCTATCCAAAATCTTTCGCCTCCATCTCGTCTTCTCACAAAGGACCGAATTCCTTTGATTTCGCTTCTCGGTCTGTGATTGGTCACTTTCCTCTTACGACGGAACAACTGTCCTTTTGATTGTGACCATTTGTCTGGTGTACGTGTGTGTGTGTCTGTCTGTTCTAATTTATTTAAGTAATTTCCTAAGTGACATCAATGCCTGGCCCCCTCTCCCTTCCTTCAGTCATCTGATGGCCTGTGGAGGACACAGATGCTCTTAATTGCCCTCAGTGTAGTTATTCCAGTTTTAAAACTTTCTGCAGTAATTAACCTCCAGATATCTTGTGTGGGCGAGGCAGGGGTGGGTGTTCCTTTCTGGCTTTTGTTGTCTCGAGGGAGGAGTTCGCAAGTATGCGTCACTGCGTCTTTTATTGAACTCGCTGAATCCATATACAGGGTGTTTTAAAAAGATGGACCCGATTTGAAATCGCTATATCTATGCAACCACGAACCGCCAGAGGCGTAGCTTGGATATTTTGCCCCGGGACGAACTATAAAATTGGCGCCCCCTCCCCCGTTTAATCACATTTTACTCTTACATCGAATAAGGAATAACAATTAAAATGTTAATGAAACATTGTATTTAAAGAAGCAAATTTATAGAAATTATATTACATGGCTCACTCAGTCAATGTCGTAGACTGGTTGACAGAGTCTACAAAAGATACATTTTTCTTGATTTCACTGTCGCAAACTGGTCAATCACGTAATCAAAATCTGTTTTTTCAATGTTTCTCTTTCAGCACGCAAATACGACAAAATAAGTTTCAATTTCCTGAACGACCGCTCACAGCTTGCAATTGAAACTGCTATTGTTAATAAAATATGCAGTGAAATTCGCAAATTCAGAAATATGTCGTCTCCATAAAAAATAAAACCAAGAAGATCCAAAGGAGTTTCTGGTAGAACTTCATTCCGGTTACTGAGCAGAATTTTGCAATCTCCAATTTCTGTGAAAAGTTCGTGGCCATTGATGTCGGTGTCATAGAAATTTCCAAAATCTGTGCAATTTCGACGAATTGCATCGACATCTGTGTCGGATAGAAGAGTTTTGACGTCCAGCAGAAGTCAAAATTTCGTGTTCAAGTCTTTTATCGTAAAACCGTGTTGACATCTCCTGTTGAAGTCGATAAAATACGCTCTTCATACGCGTCGTAGTTTCGCCACCAAAAAACAGGCCAGTGACTAAGGCTGAAAGACTGCGCCTGTCTGTTGTTTGGGACGTTCTTCCATGTAAGTTCTTAATAGGTGCGCGTACCAAAATGTAATTACATGACATGTAGGCTGTGTGTGCGGATATATAAACTTTTAGGTTGAGGTGTAGATTTGTGCAGTAGTTTCAGGCTGCCGCGCCCCGCAATAAGTTATAATGTAACGTTGTAAGCCTCATTTTGGGGCCCCTTTACCTTGGCGCCCGGGACATATGTACCCCCTGCCCCCCTAGCTACGCCTCTGCGAACCGCCCATGAATTAATCTCTTACCACTTGAAGGGCGGGCATAGAGTTTCAAATTATTACCGCTAGATGCCTCTCCAGAAAATACATCTGTTTGTTTGTGTGAAGCAGTAAAAACTCTCGAACGCTGAGCTCTGGCCTCATGAAATTTGCACAGCTAATGCTGTCTGGAATTTCTAAGTCAACGCTCGCTATGTCATCCCTTCATGAGTTGCCAAAATCGACCTTACGCATAAGTGGGTTAAGGNCCCACAGTGTTCCANTGATACACTACTCACAATACCCCAGTGTTACCACGTGATACATACTCACAATACCCCAGTGTTACCACGTGACATTACTCAATACCCCACGTGTTACCACGTGATGCATACTCACAATACCCCACGTGATACATTACTCACAATACCCCCACATGTTACCACGTGACGCATACTCACAATACCCCACGTGTTACCACGTGATACATTACTCACACACATACCCCACAGTGTTACCACGTGACATACTCACAATACCCCACAGTGTTACCACGTGATACATTACTCAATACCCCACGTGTTACCACGTGATGCATACTCACAATACCCCAGTGTTACCACGTGACATTACTCACAATACCCCAGTGTTACCACGTGATACATTACTCACAATACCCCACACGTGATGCATTACTCACAATACCCCCACGGTGTTACCACGTGACATTACTCACAATACCCCACGTGTTACCACGTGATACATTACTCACAATACCCNACAGTGTTACCACGTGACGCATTACTCACAATACCCCACAGTGTTACCACGTGATGCATACTCACAATACCCACGTGTTACCACGTGATACATTACTCATAATACCCCACATGTTACCACGTGACATTACTCACAATACCCCACAGTGTTACCACGTGACGCATTACAATACCCCACAGTGTTACCACGTGATACATTACTCAATACCCACAGTGTTACACGTGATGCATTACTCACAATACCCCAGTGTTACCACGTGACATTACTCACAATACCCCACAATACCCCACGNTTACCACGTGATGCATTACTCACAATACCCCCAGTGTTACCACGTGACATTACTCACAATACCCCACGGTGTTACCACGTGATACATTACTCACAATACCCCAGTGTTACCACGTGATGCATTACTCACAATACCCCACGNTGTTACCACGTGATACATTACTCACAATACCCCACGGTTACCACGTGATACATTACTCACAATACCCCCACAGTTACCACGTGATGCATTACTCACAATACCNACAGTGTTACCACGTGACGCATTACTCACAATACCCCACAGTTTACCACGTGACGCATTACTCACAATACCCCACGGTTTACCACGTGATGCATTACTCACAATACCCCACNGTGTTACCACTGATGCATTACTCACAATACCCCACACACGTTTACCACGTGACGCATTACTCACAATACCCCACAGAATAACAACCTATGGTGGTAACCACCAGGCTAACTATACTAATTACAACGTAACTGCTACTACGGACCGGACCACAGCTCGGGCCAGGTCCACGTGTTGGAGACTCGTTGAGCAGAGAACGAATAAACAACATCCCTTGGGACAAGGCTTATAACTATGCGACAGAGCTGGCTCTGCCCTTGGCCACGACCACCTTCCAAAATCCTCGGAAGCATCTGGATGTAAACCACGTGACCACCCTCGCCGTCACTTGGGCCCTTTGTAGACTTAACTGGTCACGTGTCCTCTCGGGTCAACCAGAGTGCCATGGCCTTTAGTAACCTCATTCCTACGGCTAGCACTCCCACACCTTGTACTGTAGGGCTGGCACTGCACACCGGGCCTCTCTAGGGCCGGTACAACACCCACACCAATGTGGTGTCCGTGATGTCTTACACAGCACGCCGTACCTTTCTCGGCCGGCACTGCACAGTGACATCCCGCGATGTCACTACATCAACCCCCTCAACAAATAAATACCGCAACCCATCGATACAATATGTACACTATATACAGAATATACAGTAAATAATGGGAAAAGGAACGGAAGAACAGAACAACAATAGGCAAAGACAAAGAAAGAGAGAGAAGGGAAGAGAGAGAGAAAAANCACAGTAACACGCAAAACCTCGGGACCCCTCCAGCACCCGCATCTCCCACTCTAACCATGTAACAACACCAGCAAGCACAAAAAAGGCCAGGTTCAGCCAATAACCAATACGGCCTGCCGAGTGCGACAACCAACTGACGGTGTGGGAGCGTGTATGTATGGGATCACGAAAACCGAAGAGTTTTTGATCAAGTCCTTGTGGCTGGGCCCCTAGGGAGGTGGGCTTACTCTCCCTGGGGTCTAGGGGTATTTTGAAAATGTCCCATCGAGTTAGAGTGCTGTGGAAGCGCTTCACCATTCCATTGCTGTAGTGGTATAGTGACGTACGTACTTTCTTTGTTTCCAATAAGTCACACACCTCCCGCAGCAATTTCTAAGAAAAATATTACCCTGATCAGTCAGAAGATGCTCAGGGCCCCTTGTCCATCACATAGCCATCGAGGAATGCCTCGGTGATGACCGCTAACTGGTTGGGAAGCGGCCAGGCCATCGTCCACTAGTAAATACTTATTCCCACGAGGGTAGTAGGAAATGGACTAAGAATATCAAGAGCGACCAGCTCATTTATGCGGGAGACCTGAATGGATTGCAACGGTGGACAACAGGGTTTAGATGGGGTTTCCGCTGCGTGCACTGCACACACCCCTTCAATATTTTAGCTACATCTTCCGCCATGCCAGGCCAGAAGAAGTCGAGCTTAAGTGTGGCTGGTGTCTTATGCACACCCAGGTGCAACAGTCGCTCGTGCACCGCCCAGATGATTTTACCCGTAGGGCAGTAGGCACGACAATATTGTAATGGTGCAACCCTCCATCCCAATGCATGAGCAATCCACCTCTGAGGATGACAGAGGCTACACCCGTCGATCACCACCCCATCCGCCTCCTTGACATGGCGTCGTAACTTGAACAGGAAGCGTCCACACCTGGAGGTGCCCCACTAAGCATGGTCCAATCCAATAACATGTCACGCCACAGGACTCTCGGCTTCCTCAGAGTTTCAACCTCAGCCAATGCCGCAAGGAGAGGGGCGAGTCCTCTCTAGGTGTCTTACAGTGCCCGAGCCCGAGAAACACGCACACCCATCGTTCGTGTGTTGGGTACCTTTGTGATAGGAAACAGTAAAGGAATAGTCCTGGAGGACTGCCAATCAACGTGAAAGTTGGCCAGATGGCTGTTCAATACGCAGTGCATACTGTAGCACTGCATGGTCAGAGCGCACCTCGAAGCGTCTGCCATAAAGATAAGGGTGATACTTCTAGATTTGAAACTTTCGTGACTGCAAGGATTCATATTCTTAGATTTTTTTTCGGTAAAGTCACGTAGGTAAAAATTTAAAATTAAAGAAAGTAAAATAAAAATAAAATAAAAATCACGACGTTTCGAGGCAACACAAACCTCCATCTTCAGGTGGAACCGTCACAGCACGATATCTGTATCAAGTAAGAGAAATTCCAAGAAAACAGTCCTTGTATATATACTGGTTGAGTGTGGGAGGAGCCAAGGTAGGCCCTGGATATTATTATTGTGAGGCTGAAGCACGCTGTTAAAAATGAGCCTTTGTTGTGTAGACTGGTTGAAAAGAGTTGTTAAGGTGAGGCTGATGTGAAGGTGCGTGTAAATGGACTGAGCCTTTTGTTATTTATAGGTGGTGAGGCTGAAACCGCTGCCAGGAATGAGTCTTTGTTGTGTAGATGAAATAGCACTTTTGCTACTGTAGGGTGTCAGGGAAGGATTCCCACCAATAGGGGGTTAGTGGGAGGGGTGATCGAGGAGATATAGGAGAGAACGGGGAAGAGGGGCCTTTGGGGGAACGATATTGGGACGGCTGGGGACAGGTGTGGATGGAAGAAAAGGATTAAAGGATGAGACCCCTGCAATCTTGTGTCGGCTCTCCTTTACATCTGGTGGCAGCGGTGGGATTACAATGGCTACAAAGAAGAATCCCGCGGAAAACAGCCAAGGGAAGAAGAAGCAGGGCCGGGATCCTTCCCATCCGGGCCTGCTATCAGAAGCAGCAGCAGGGGCCCGATCGCCTGGAGGACCCATGGAGGACCGCATGGCCCGCGTGGAGAGGGCACTCCAGGAGCTACTGCAGAGGCTCCCTATGGGGGCTCGCCAGCACCGGGACCCCACCCCACGCGTACTACGGGAGGAGAGGCCACGGACCCGGAGGCCGACCAGCCAGCCGGGCAGGAGCCGCAACCAACCTCATCACGCCAGCCGCCGCCGCTCCGCCAAACCCCCAGGGCTAAACACCCAACACGGAGAGCAGGAGGCAGGACGGCCGCATCGGCTGGGGCCGTCGACAAGTTCGTGGCTGAGGAAGAAGATTGGAGGGTTTGTCCGCCGATTCGAGGCTGCCTTCCACGCTCTCGAGTGGACAGACGAAGATGCACTACGAGCGCTGCCATCCGTTCTGGCGAAGAAGCACTCTCCTCTTACACCTCCCTTCCTCGCACAGCAAGTCCACGCTACAGTGGCCTACGAGCTTTGGGGAGATCTATTGCCGGCAGAAGGAGCCTTTAAACGGTTCCAGGATCCAGCGAGGGGCTAAGGAATCCTTTAGCCTACAGGGGTGCGCTGCTCGTGTTGGCGAGGAGAGCTTTCCCTCGCCTGGCTGAAGAAGCGCTCGAGACCTCGTGGTCGAGCACCTCATCGCCTACGCTTGCCGCGCCGGCGTTGTAATGCCGTGNTGACGCCGGAGGAACGCACCTCGCTGTGGGCTGCCCGGACCATCCAAGCCCATGAGCAGGTCATGGGCCGGGCGCCACCCGTGGCCGGTGGCTGGCGGCGGAACAGCCGAGCCGTTGCCGCGGCGCTACTGGTCCAGCGACACCAACGCCGAACCTGCACCGTCGCCACAGGCTGCCTGGGGGCAGCTGGGAACGGACCCCGACGTCTGAGCCGAGCCATCGCTGCGGGAGGTGTACGCGGCGATCCGGGGACTGGCAGAGCAGAGGGACAGGGCGCGACCAGCCGCCGCGTCGCTGGCAGCCGCCTCTACAACATCGCGCCGAGCCCCCCGACGAACGCCCGTGAGTCTGCCACCGTTGTGGTCGAGAGGGGCATGTGGCGAGGGGTGCTGCACGGAGCCGGAGGCCGCCAACGTCACCTGGAACCTGCCGGGCCGAACGCCGACAGGATCCAGGCGAGTGACGCTGTCCCGCCGGCCTCTCGGTCAGCCGAGCAATTACAATTCCGACACCGCGAACTCACCTGGAGTCTCTCGGGTGGGTGCGGTGTCGTTTCCCGGTCCCCACTGTCCTGGTCGGGGAAAGGGATCGCGCCGGGGATAGCGCCGGGCCTGTGATCGCGTCGCGACCAGAAGTGGTCGCGACCCGGAGTGGCGTCGCGAACGGACGTGACGTTGCATCCGGAAGTGATGTCGCGGCCGAAAGTGGTGTCGCGGATCACGCCGGGAATTGCGCCGGGGCCGTGGACCGCGCCGGGAATCGCGCCGAGGCGGGACCGCGTCGGGGATCGCGCCAGGCGGGACCGCGCCGGAAGTCACGCCGAGGCCNGGAGGGACGTCGCGGCGGAGGTGACGTCGCGGNCGACGTGACGTCGCGGCCGGGGTGGCGTCGCGGCGGCAGTGACGTCGATGCCGGCGTGGCGTCGTGGGCGGGCGTGACGTCGCGGGTGGCGTGGTTTCGCGGGCGGCGTGACGTCGCGGCGGNCGTGGTTTCGCGGTGGGCGTGGTTTCACGGCGGCGTGACGTCGCGGCGGCGTGATTTCGCGGCGGCGTGACGTGCGGCGGCGTTTTCGCGGCGGNTGATTTCGCGGCGGCGTACGTCACCAGTTACCTGTGATGCCGGCGAGTTGCCAGGGGCAACGGCCCGTGTGCTGAGGCGGCACACAACATTGACATTGCGCCCTGGAGCAGTTCCACGGCCCGCCTCACCACCGCTTTGCGGCGGAGCTAGACGGAACCAGGGGACCACGCCCCGTGACAAAGGAAAGGAGGGAGAAGGAGGGCTCACGGGAAGGCCCACCCCCCAGTCCCACCGCTCCCTACAATGGGGCCCCCCCCNACACCACAAGGGGGCCCACCCTACGTCACAAGGGGGGCAATTTGCACCACATAGAGAGCCCAGCCCGCAACCCAGGGTAAGCCCACACTATGTAACAAGGCGCGCTCACCCTGCTGCGACGCACTCCAAAGGAAANCCCATCTTCAGTCCATTCACATTTATCTCCCATCATCTCACCATGCACCACAGATAACAAGACGCCGCCTGGTCAGTGGCCGACTCAGCCACACAATGGAGGAAGCTGCAAGGCGGGTGGTAGCCGCCACGTCAGGAACCTCGGTCCTGGTCGGTGAAATCGCGGGAGTGTCGGCACGTATCTTGGTGGATTTGGGGCATCAGCCACGATCATCTCGAGCACCATGCATGAGATGCTGCCGGATAAAATCGACCTTTAGTCCCCTCAAGACAACGTTCATTGCAGCAAATGGAGGCAGCATGGGCTTCCTGGGCCAGGTTGAAGCCCGATACAGATTGGGCAGCTTTCGGTAGCAGACCCATCCTTGTCTCCGCAACGTTGCCCGTACCCTGCCGTTGGGGACGGACTTTCTGAGGCGGATGCCAATGAAAATCGATCTGGCCAATGGGCGGGTCGAAGTCCAGGGAACGCATCTCCATTTCCTAAAGGCGGAGGGGCCAGCCGGGGTGTACCCTAGTGCAGGCTCTGGTAAGTAAGTCTGTCTCCATTCCCCGGCAGCCCAGATGCTGATTCCGCTGCAATATCGGTCCCCCTCGTGATAGCCCGACCAGACTCACCCATCCTGGCGTCTCCGGCGTCAGCTGCCATGGATCGCCATGCGCTGGTGGAGCCGAAACTATTGTACAGAGGAACCAGCATCTGTTCATTCAGGTGCTGAACACTCCGATAGAATAGCGACGGTGCAGGAGGGAACAGTTCTGGCCCACGTTAGTCCCTTGTCATTAGGAGCCCCAGGGACAAAGCCCGAGCTTGTAGGCAGCATCAGCCAGTCCGAGGACAGAGGGGCCGAATCGTGGATGGACCAGCTGGCGGGGCCTGAGCCGGGATTGCCGCCNGACCAGAAACAGCAGCTGCACTCGTTATTGCATGAGTTCTCGGACGTGTTCAGCCGGGGACCGTTCGACCTAGGGCGCACAAATTTGTCGCAGCACCACATTAACACGGGAGATGCCGCACCCCTGCGCCAAAACACATATAGAATGAGCCCAATGGAAAAAGGGCACATTCAACAAGCGGTGCAGGAGATGCTGCGGGCCGACATAATTTCACCATCCTCGAGTCCCTGGGGGCACCGGTGGTCCTAGTCAAGAAGTCAGACGGGTCACTGAGATTCTATGTGGACTTCCGACGCCTCAATGCCGTCACGCTGGCCGACGCATATCCCCTACCACGTATTGGTGACTCATTGGATCACTGGCAGGAGCAAAATTTTTCAGTACGCTGGATTTATTGTCCGGGTTCTGGCAGGTCCCACTAGACGCGGACTCCTGGCCTAAAACAGCGTTCCGGACACCACAGGGCCTGTTCGAGTTCAACTGCCTGCCTATGGGCCTCCATACTGCGCCGGCGACGTTCCAACGCATAATGGAGTTGGCCTTAGCAGGCCTCCAATGGGAACGTACCTCATCTATCTGGATGACGTCATTGTCTTCAGCCTATCATTCGAGGAACACATTGACCGATTACGTCAGGTATTCCTGCGGTTCCGAACGCGAACTTGAAGCTCAAGCCGTCGAATGCCACCTTATGCAGTCGTCGGTACGCTACTTGGGCCACGTTGTCAGTGAGTCTGGAGTGGCTACAGACCCGAAAAGACGGCCTGCGTGAGGGCCTGGGCTGTTCCCACAACGGTTCCAGAGGTACGCCGGTTTGTGGTTTCGTTTCTTACTACCGCCGGTTTGTACCCAACTTCGCAACCATTGCCAAGCCCTTGCACGTGTTGACGGCGAAGAACCAGAGGTTTTATTGGGGCCCTCTGGAGGAAGAGGCATTCCAGCAGCTGCGCTCACGTCTGACAGATGCACCGCCATTGCCTTTCCGGATTTTGGCCTCCCCTTTATCCTGGACACGGACGCCAGCGATGTGGCATCGGCAGTGTTTTGTCACAAGTCCAGCAGGTCGGGAGGTGGTTATCGCCTACGGTAGTCGCGTGCTTTCATCAGCAGAGCAGCGCTACTGCATCACACGTAGGGAACTCCTGGCAGTCGTTCACTTCGTGCAGCAATTCCGACCCTACTGTATGGTCGCAAATTTACGGTCCGCACTGACCACGCGGCCTTGCAGTATTCGCTCCGCATCGACCAGCCTTCGGCCAGCTGGCCAGATGGATAGAGCGACCAGACATGCCAATGCAGATGCATTGTCACGACTGGCACCCCAGGGCCCTTGTGCATGCACCACAGGCGGGGCACGCTGCAAGGAGGCGAGCCGGAGGGGACGGTCATCGCTCCCGTACGCATGGCGGAGGACGCACAGGGTGAGGTCCAGCTGACCGACCACGACCTGGGCTGACCTTGGACGATTGGCGACGGCTACAGCTGGAGGAAGCCCACTGCGAACGCTACGCGCCTCAGCAGAGGCAGGGGGGAGGAGTACATCATATGGGAGGACCTCCTCATGCGATGGGACCCGACAGGGCGCCGACGATGCCTGGTAGTTCCGGAGTCGCTGCGTCAACAATTGGTTATGGACATACACGGCCGCCAGCTGCTGCACCTGGCAGGGCGGAAGACACTGTACACATTACAGGGTCGGTAATTTTGGCCAGGTATGACCGCTGACGTGCATCGATGGGTCGCTACCTGTGTCGAATGTGCGTGGCGAAAGCCGCCACCCGGGTAAGCCGGGCGCCCCTACAGCCCATCACGGTGACCAGGGTCAACGAATTGGTTGCGTTGGACATCCTGGGACACTGCCGGTCACGCCACGGGAAATAAATACCTGTTGGTCGGAGTCGAGTACTGCACGAGGTGGCCGATGGCGTGGGCCCTCCCGGACCAAACGGCACAGACCATCGCGATGCCTTCGGAGGCTATGTCTTGATAAGGGGCACCGGAGCGGTTGCTCACGGATCAGGGCAGGAATTTCTCCTCACAGCTATTGAAGAATGTCTGCTCTATCCTGGGCACTAAAAAGTCCGAACATCTCCATATCATCCCCAGATCGATGGATGGTAGAGCGGCTTAACCGCAACATAGCGGCCATGCTGTCCCAAGTGGTGGACGAAAACCATTCCGACTGGGACCTCCACATTCCATCGGTCTTAGCGGCGTACAGGGTGGCCCCGCACGCGGCGACGGGTTCTCGCCGTTTTTCCTGATGTACGGACGGATCCCGTTCGCCTATTGAGGTGCAGCTGACGGACATTCCCGCAAGAGCTGATGCATGGCCGAAGGCACTAAAGACCTCCCTCATTTATTTGAGAGAGGCCCGCCAAGCAGCCGAGGCCGCATCGGCCACGAGCCAAGAGAGTAATGTACGGATACGGGAGAGGACAGTGACAGCCAAGCCCTTTAAAGTCGGGGACCAGGCATGGCTACACTGTCCTCAGGTGCCGGTTGGCCTCTCACAAAGCTGCACCGACCCTGGAAAGGGCCGGTCGAGGTCATTAAAGCACTCCGACGGCAGTGCGTCCAGGTCCAACTGGGTAAGCGACGATGGTTTGTACACCCACCCGCCTTAAGCCATACATCTCTCCACGTCATCTTCACCAACATCACCACCAACATCACTGCCAACATCATCATCCCTACCCTGGCCAAGGTCGCTGACCACCACGCGCCGACCGGCAGGGGTTCGGTGCCCTGTGTTCCCTTGTCACCTACAGCACCCCATGTGAGGCCTGACGGAGCGGCGGCACGAGCGGGGCGGAGAGACAGTGGCGCCAGGCAAGGCGACACCGGCACCACCGAACCAGGCACCGCGACGAGAGGGCCTTCGAAGGAGGGGCCGCCACGGTCATCGGCTGCCTGTGGTGTCCGGGCTGTTATGGGACGCTGGCTGGAGACCCGGGCAGGCAGCGCAATTGATTTTGTTGTGTTATATTGCATTGTATGGTTGTGGGGGGTTAAGGGCTGTCGTCACTGTCAGTGGTGGGAGGCATGGGGAGACTTAAATGGTCCATGGGGGAGGCAGAACCGAGGACGGTTATTTTTTCTCTGGGGGGGGGNTGATGTAGGGGTGTCAGGGGAAGGATTCCCACCAATAGGGGGTTAGTGGGATGGGTGATCGAGGAGATATAAGGAGAGAACGGGCAGGAAGAGGGGGCCTTTGGGGGAACGATATTGGGACGGCTGGGACAGGTGTGGATGGAAGAAAAGGATTAAAGGATGAGACCCCGCAATCTTGTGTCGGCTCTCCTTTACACTACGTTGCTGGGATTAATTCTAGATTTGCCAAATATGTGTGGTACAACTTTAAGTAGGAAAACTAGTGTGAAAAAGAAGGAGAAACTATACGGTAACTGAAGAATAGTGCCTGTCAAAAAGATGGTCCAAATATGTGTAGTTAAATCTTTTTTTTGCATAGTTAATAACATCTTTCCAATGATTACTAAGTTTGTACCCATCATCACGGTTGAAATTATGTCTGTGTTTATATATTTGGATGGCTTCGTGTACAAACCTTTGATGGTAGCCAGGAGGTTTGCAGAGCACCTTGGTCTCGGAAAAGACAATTTCATGAGAGCCCACAGCGTTGTAGCAATGATCGGCAACGGCGGAAGAATCAGTTTTGCCGTGTTTCAGATCTGACTTGTGCTCGCGGACACGATCAGAGATATGACGTTTCGTTTCTCCAATGTAGCAATCACCACAACTGCAACTCAGTTTGTAGACTCCAGGGTATTGTAAGTCAGGAATTACTTATTTCACAGTGGAATTAGATCACGGATTTTATGTACTGTACTGAATCGGACTTGGATATGTTTGTTTAGAATTTTGGAGATTTTGGTCACGCCTGCTAGCGTTTTAATGAGAGAATTCTTTTGAGATGGGTGGTGGTGGGAATCAGGTTTCAAGTAGGAATCTGTGTGGGTGGCTTTCCTGTAGACAGAATGTCCTAAGGATCCGTCAGGTCTCCTCTCAAACAGAATATCTAAGAATGGTAGTTTACCATCTTTCTCCACTTCCATGGTGAATCTGATGGATGGGTGTCTGGAATTGATGTGGTCCAAGAAGTGGAGGCCATGTGTTCCAGGCCATGTGGCCATTTGGCCACATGGCCTGGAACAATAGTGTGTGGCAGTGTCTTCGAATTGATTCGTGGGCAAGATTCCATCATCAAAAAAATAAATCTCAACACAATAGAATTCGATTTAAAGCTTTCGTGACTGCAGGGATTCATCTTCTTGGTTTTTTCGGTAAAGTCACGTAGAAGGGAAATAATAAAATAATGAAATTAAAACATAAAAAATTAGTATATGTTTTATTATTTTTTATTATTAATAAAATTATAATATGTTTTTTTATTTTTATTATTTCCCTTCTACGTGACTTTACCGAAAGAACCAAGAAGAAGAACAATAGGATTCCTCGAGTGTGTAGATTCGTAACATAGATGGTTTTACATTTTAGTTTCCTCAATTAATTCATTGCTACAGTTATGCAATTAATTAAACGAATGACTAAAATACTTCTAAACGAATGTATTCATGCCGCTCAATGAACCGAACAATGTTTTTCACGATCAGCTAATCTTCTTGGTTCTTTCGGTAAAGTCGCGTAGAAGGGAAACAATAAAATAATATAATATAAAACAATAAATATTCTCACGACGTTCGACTGCAACACAAGCAATCATCATCAGGTGTAAATCCACAGAAAGAAATTTTTAAAAAGTGGCGGTTTTTCCTAACGTCAGCACCACAGACAGCGATTTGGCAGTTGGCCAGATGGACGAGTCCATCTATTTTCGGAAAAGAGGAGGGGGAGCAGAAAATGGAATGCGGTCTGAAAGTCACCGTAAGCGTGAACACAATCAATTAAGACCCGACATTGTTTATCAAATCCATTCATTTCTGCATCCCACTCGCCTTAAAAGGTGGGAAAGGACTCAACTCGCATGCTGGAACATCAGAACCATGCTACTCAGCTGATAGCACTCGACCTGAGCGACGATCTGCTTTAATTGCACACGAACTCGCTCGGCTGATGTTGATCGCCGCCCTCAGCGAAATCCGTTTTTCAGAGGAAGGCAGTCTGAGGGAGCATGGCGCAGGTTACACTCTCTACTGGTCAGGCAAACCAGCGACAGAGAGACGCCGTTCAGGTGTCGGCTTCATGATCAGGGACTCTATCGCTACCAAGCTTGCAAGCCTGCAACTGGCCACTCTGACCGCATCATCTCAATGCGTCTACCACTTCGTGACCAGCAACACGTAACACTGTTCAGTGTGTACGCTTCAAATCTCCAGGCAGATCCCGCTGACAAAGACAAGTTTTACTCAGACCTACTCAGCCTTCTGCAGGATATCCCAGCTGACACAAGATTGTCATCCTTGGCGACTTCAACGCCAGAGTGGGCAGAGACTCGGAAACCTGGAAAGGCGTACTTGGAAGGCACGGTGTGGGCAGCTGCAACGACAATGGACGCTTTCCATTACCAACACCATCTTCCAGCAGAAAGACAGTCTGAAGACAACCTGGATGCACCCTCGGTCAAAACATTGGCATCTCATAGACTACATCCTAGTGCGCCAGCGTGACCTAAATTCTTTCACACCAGGGTAATGCCCAGCGCCGAGTGTCACACAGACCACCGTCTTGTCCGCTGCAAACGCAGCTTCCACTTTAAGCCCAGACCAAGGAAAGGAGGCGCCCGAGGAAGAAGCTCAAAGTCTGCAGCCTTCAGTCTGCCGCGGTCAAAGCAGCTTTCCAGAAAAGCCTACATCTAGGCTAGAGGAACCGAGCTGCCTAGCAGACTCGCCTCCGGTTCCTGAAGTGCTGTGGGACCGCATCAAAACTGTTGTTCTGCAAACATCTGAAAATACCCTCGGATTCTCCACGAAGAAAAACAGAGATTGTTCGATGAGAACAACTTAGAAGTCCAGGAGCTGCTGTCAAAGAAGAGATCAGCACACCAGGCCACCTGGCCCAACCATCCTGCCCGCACAAAAAAGCAGCCTTCTGCCTGGAATGCAGCACCCTCCAGCGCAAGCTTCGAGAAATTCAAAACGATTGGTGGACCAACCTCAGTAAAAACTCAGGTTTCCGCTGATACCGGCGACTACAGGGGATTCTACGAAGCTCTAAAAGCGTATATGGCCCCTCGTACCAAATCCTGAACCCCTGGGAGTGCAGATGGGAAAGAACTGCTCACCGAAAGGACTCAATCCTGAACCGCTGGTCTGAGCACTTCTACATGCTCTTCAATGCTCGCGCTCAGTCCAAGAACCAGCGATTGACCGCATCCCACAACAACCAGTGAAACCCGAACTGGATGTGGCACCAACATTACAAGAGACTGAGGAAGCAATTAAACAGCTGAAGACTGGTAAAGCTGCAGGAGTTGATGGCATCCCTCCTGAAGTATGGAAGAACGGTGGCCCAGCACTGCACACCAAACTCCATGAATTATTCGTCTGCTGCTGGAGCAGGGTAAACTCCCTCAAGAGCTCAAAGATGCAGTCATCATCACCCTGTACAAGAACAAAGGGGAGAAATCAGACTGTTCCAATTATCGTGGCATAACACTTCTGTCCGTCGCCGACAAAATCCTCGCAAGAGTACTGCTGAATAGACTGGTACCCGCAATAGCTGAAGATCACCTCCCAGAGACCCAGTGTGGCTTCAGAGCCAACCGGGGAACCACAGACATGGTGTTTGTCCTGAGGCAGATTCAGGAGAAGTGCCGGGAGCAAAACAAAGCGCTGTACGTCACCTTTGTGGACCTGACAAAAGCGTTTGACACCGTGAGCAGGCAGGACTTTGGAAAATCCTGAAAAGCGAGACTGCCCACCGAAGTTCCTCACCATGATCGTCCAGCTTTATGAAGACCAACTTGGACAAGTCAGACATAGCAACAATCTCTCGCAGCCCTTCCCTATTGCAAACGGCGTGAAACAGGGCTGTGATTGCTCCCACGCTGTTCACCATTTTGTTCAGCATGATGCTCAGCAGGCCACAGATGACCTCGACGACGCTGATGGCATATACATCCGTTTTCGTTTCGACGGGAGCGTGTTCAACCTCAGGCGTTTGCAGGCCACACAAAGACCATGGAGCAACTGATCAGGGAGCTGCTGTTTGCTGACGATGCCGCCCTCCTTGCTCACACAGAGGCAGCTATGCAGCGTCCTGTTTCGCGAAAACAGCTCAGATCTTCGATCTTGAAGTCAACCTAAGGAAGACTGAAGTTCTTCATCAGCCCGCACCCATGAGGAGCACATCCACCAAGCATCTTCATTGAACAAACAGAACTGAAAGCTGTCCACCAGTTAAGCTACTTGGGGTGCGTGATCTCGTCTGACGCCAAGATCGACAACGAAGTCGACAACAGGCTGGCCAAGGCAAACAGTGCATTTGGCAGACTATACAATCGTGTCTGGAACAACAGCAACCTTAAAAGAGACACGAAGGTCAACGTCTACAAAGCTGTTGTGCTGACCACTCTCCTGTATGGCGTTGAGTCCTGGGTCACGTCCGTCGTCACCTGAGTCTCCGCACAATCTTCAATATTCACTGGAGTGACTTTGTCGCCAACACNGAAGTCCTCGAGTCAGCGGAGGTCATCAGCATCGAGGCCATGGTCCTCAAGATACAGCTTCGTTGGGCAGGGCACATCGCCAGGATGGAGAACCACCGCTTACCTAAGATTGTGCTGTATGGGGAACTGTCCTCTGGCCATCGCGACATAGGGGCACCACGAAAGCGATACAAAGACTCCCTGAAAAAGTCCCTCACAGCTTGCTGCATCGATCACCGTCAGTGGGCAACACAAGCAGCTGATCGCAACTCCTGGTGGCACACAGTCCACCAGGCCACCTCCTTCTTCGAAGATACCCGCAGGGCCCGTATGGAGGACAAAAGGAGAAGGAGGAAGAACTATGATCCTCAGCACCATCCAGATCAGACCTATACTTGCAGCTGTTGTGGCAGGACCTGCTTGTCCAGCATAGGCCTCTTCAGCCACCAGCGTGCCTGCAGAAGACGTGGATGTCCTTCCTAGATCTTCGTTCGCGAAGCCAAGCCATGATGATGGTGATGATTATTTTCGTACTGCCGTAATTATTTCAGTACAATTTATTTACTTAACATGAAACAACTTTCCATGAAAAATGATCAAATTGAATATGGCACATATAATCTTAATTTGGAGCTTTCGTGACTGCAGGAATTACTCTTTGGTTCTTAAAATAAATTAAATATTATTTTTAATTTATTTATTTTTCTTCTACGTGACTTTACCGAAAGAACCAAAGAGTATGGCACATATAGTAACACAAAAATACATTTACACTTGTTGTGGGTTTAGGCTCCTATATAGCCCACAACATTTACAATTAACGACACATTGTAAATTGTAAATGTTCATGAAAAGGTTAACACTGATGTTGAATGATGAAACGTTTAAACTAAACCATTGCCTTTACTATGGAACACCGACCAGGTGACAAATGATAGCTCAACGTAGAAGCTTTTCACGTTTAAACTTATAGCAGCCAAATAAACTAAACGCATAAGGGTAACGTGAACAGCAAGAGATGGTAGTTTAAATAGTGATGGAGCAGCCTTAATCGATAGTGGTGGCGAGTTTAACGACGCATTTATATTCAAGAGATCTAACTCAAAAACCTCTATTATAGAAAACATTGTCACGAAATCCTACATGTTAAACGGAATATACAAACATTTGAATCCAGTCTAAAATAAATGTGCCCATTGTTTTAATGATTATCAAATAAAATTTGCAATGTAGAGGTTACGTTGATGAAATCTAGTGTACATAAGTGTAAATGTTTTTTTCCCCTAAACGAAATAAATACTGTGCAGTGGTGCTTGTGACGTCACAGGGGCTTTTCTAACCACGTGGAGTGCTCTCAGCACGCACGCTCGCACTTGGCACTCACACGCGGACTTTGACAACACGAGCGGCAAGATGCTGATGCTACTGCTGCTTTGCAGTTCTGCGTCGGATTTGTCCGGTTCCTCTTCTCCCTCTTCGTGGGCAACAGATGCAATTCCGCACATCTCATCCCCAAGCCACCATGCCCGAACCCTGGCACGGATTCAATGGCTTGGACTTTGGTCTTGCTCATGATTGGGTTGATGGTCATGACAATTTTATTCAGGTCATGAAGCGGTGTCAATGGAAACATGGTAAGTAGAAACATGTGGTGTGGGTGTATGGGTCTTGATGTGAGGTTATGGGTCTCTATATGAATCTGTGGGTTTCGAAGGAGTCTGAAAGTGCGTGTGTATCTATTTGTGTGGAGTGCTGAATTTCGTGCTTTATTTTTCATCACGTTTCCTTCGTTGATTAAAAATAAATTTGTAATAAGCAGAGTTGAAAAAAGGTGAGCATAGCTATGAACATCTCATAATGTGCCTGACGACGTTACCCATTACATGCTTTAATTTTCAAATTATATTCTATTTTACCGCTGATAATCTCAAATTTTATCGCGGGTAACTTTTGCACGGGTCTGTAAACAGACGTAATATGTAAAATACTGTACAGTTGCAATTAAAGTTATGACTACATTGCAGAGAAGGTACATGTTCAGACTTGTCAACGTTTGAAGTGCACAACGCGACGCATCGACAGCAGAACGAGAATCTGGGCGAAGAAGAGCGAAGCTGCACGAGGAAAACACACGCTGCGTACAGGGCTGGAGGTGACTCGTCAGGGTTTGTGGCGATGCACGCGGAGACGATGCTACAAGAACGAGCGATGTGGCAACATGAGATGCTGCGTCAAGGAAATGAGAGGCTGCATTTGGAGAACGTGACGCTGCTTCGAAAGAAGGAGACGCTCCTTCAGGAGATGAGACGTTCGTCTCGCACTGCGCCACCGCCGTTACCAACGCCACCCCGCAACACGACACCAATGCCAGGCATCACGCCACTACCACTGCCACCACCGCTATCAATGCCACCAACAGCAGCCCCATGACCAAGAAGAACAAATCAAATTTTCTTGGTTCAAAAAACACTTTGATTAATTTTTGATGGCAATTTTAGGAATGATTTAGCTTTAAAATTACCCATTTAAAAAGTCACGCACACTTACACCGAAATATCAACAAGCTTCCCATAAAATACCCATACAGGTGCTTTGTTTTCGTGGGCCGAGTGATGGTTGAGTCCCACCCCTGAGTGACACTCTTCAGGTTCATCCGACTGGGCATTTGCTCTCATCACGAGACATAGAGAGATACGGAGATAGACATGGAGACAGCAAGGAGACACCCACACACGGACACGGAGATGAAGGCAAAGGTCCACCTATCCTTGTTGTATATATAGTTTTGAATAAATAAATAATGCATTTAAAATGCGTAATTTTATCAAAAGAAAATAGTTATTGAATTATGCGAATGTATTCAATTGGATAAATTTGGCTCGTCTTCGTTGTGTAGTGTTGTAAAGGACGGACTTTCAAACTTATTTATGGCACACACTGTTTATTGTCTTAATTACAGTCTCTAACACACAAGGGGTATAGGTCCCTTACCGTTAACCTGAGGTACAGCTCCTGACCCTGCACAGCTCCACACTCACACTTCGCTCCTATTCTAAGGAGGTACAGCCTCTGATTGCTGTCTATCTAATCTCCCGCTAGCCTAGCGTCCTCCGGCTGGACCTAGGGAGGGACACTGACCGCCGCTGCCGGCGGGTCCCTGACCTCTGGTCGCTCAGGACCTTCGCCCTCACAAGGGCGGGAGGCTGGAGCCAGGGTCCTATCCAGGACCTTCTCCCCTGACACTGGTTACTCTGAGCCCCAGCCCTGACAAGGGCTGGAAGGCTTGGTCCAGGGTCCTATCTGTCTTCGGCCGACTTGGGTCTTCGTGTAGCAGAACTGGCCAAGAGCTCTCAGCGCTCTGGCTTTTATACCTGTTCGTGGCCGGGTCCAATCCCTGGCCACCTTGTGGAACCCTCCGATTGGTCCTTCTCAATCTGGCATTTGGATCCTACTCACCCCATTTGACCCTGACCGTTTGATCGAGCGGGAAACCTTGTTTACGATCCGCTCTCTCACAGCTTGCGAACAGCGAATAGTTATCACCACTACAGTTGTCTCGGGTGTATTACCAATCGTGGTAATACAATGATTCTCGCTTTAACTTTTACTGATGTTTTAGTGTAATTATGTCCGGTCTCAGAATTCAGAGCTCGCCAGGATACAGTTCTTATAATTAAGATAATTAGGCATAATTTAGGAAAAAAACTCAGACTCTTCTGTGTTAAGCAACTTTAATATCGAAAAAACTCTAATTTCCTAACACATTATGATCGGAATTGCCACCAAAGTACTCCTGTATACGTCCTACTCATCGATCCATACAATTAAACGTCAATGGTTACGTTGTTAAANCTGAGCAAAAGAACAATAGGCTAACTCCTCAGAGTAGACGACAATACACGACGATAGGAAAAGTACTTTAAAATGACGTAACCGTGCTCAAGAATGCCCAATGGCAAAAGTGGACATCAATGATTCATTCGGAAGATTATGCAATTAACATAATGTCCCTAAACAATAGTGTACGTGCGGNTGTGTAGGTTTGGCTAACAGATGCTTATCAATTGTAGAAATGGGACATCAATGAATTCGCGGCAATATCTCAAANCAATAGTGTTCATGTGAGTGTGTATTCATAACATAGATTCTTCTAAATATTTAGTGTGTCATCAATGTATTCATTGTAAGGTTGCACGATAAATAAAACGAAAAATACTTCTCAACGACCGTATTCATGCAACTCAAGAGACAGGACAATTTTCACGATCAGCTAATAGTTAACACACCACCTTGAGATGGGAACCCTGTTAAAACGTGTAACAATTTTATTCGCACCGATATGCGTGTGTGTGTGTGTGTGTAGGAGGGCAGTCACCCGAGGTCCAATAATAACGAATGACTAAAATACTTATCAACGACCGTATTCATGCAACTCAAGGGACATAACAATGCTTGTCACGATCAGCTATTATCTTGATTTGATGCTTTCAGCAGTTTCACTGCTGGATTATTTTTTCTGCCTGAGGACGACCGCTTGTGTTGCGATCAAAACGTCGTGATATATTATTTTTNTTTTATTTTTCTACCTACGTGACTTTATCGAAAACCAAAGAGTACGGCTCAGCTAATAGTTAACACACCACCTTGAGATGGAAACCCTTTTAGAAACTTGGAACAATCTTATTCGCACAATATGCGTGTTGNGGTGTGTNAGGGCAGTCACCACGAGGTCCAATAATTATAGAGGGCAGAATGGTTTGAGTTGTCCACCTACTATTCCTGCTAACTGTGGTTCTGACGAATCAGTGGCTTCCGCGGTGCAGCGGTCCTTGTACCGAAAATACCTCAAGTCCCCAGCAGGGNCGCAGGGTCGGCGTGGGTAGTTCGGCTTCTTTGTTCTATCCAAAATCTTTCGCCTCCATCTCGTCTTCTCACAAAGGACCGGAATTCCTTTGATTTCGCTTCTCGGTCTGTGATTGGTCACTTTCCTCTTACGACGGAACAACTGTCCTTTTGATTGTGACCATTTGTCTGGTGTACGTGTGTGTGTGTCTGTCTGTTCTAATTTATTTAAGTAATTTCCTAAGTGACATCAATGCCTGGCCCCCTCCCTTCCTTCAGTCATCTGATGGCCTGTGAGGACACAGATGCTCTTAATTGCCCTCAGTGTAGTTATTCCAGTTTTAAAACTTTCTGCAGTAATTAACCTCCAGATATCTTGTGGCGAGGCAGGGGGGGTGTTCCTTTCTGGCTTTTGTTGTCTCGAGGAGGAGTTCGCAAGTATGCGTCACTGCGTCTTTTATTGGAACTCGCTGAATCCATATACAGGGTGTTTTAAAAAGATGGACCCGATTTGAAATCGCTATATCTATGCAACCACGAACCGCCAGAGGCTAGCTTGGATATTTTGCCGGACGAACTATAAAATTGGCGCCCCCCCCCGTTTAATCACATTTTACTCTTACATCGAATAAGGAATAACAATTAAAATGTTAATGAAACATTGTATTTAAAGAAGCAAATTTATAGAAATTATATTACATGGCTCACTCAGTCAATGTCGTAGACTGGTTGACAGAGTCTACAAAAGATACATTTTTCTTGATTTCACTGTCGCAAACTGGTCAATCACGTAATCAAAATCTGTTTTTACAATGTTTCTCTTTCAGCACGCAAATACGACAAAATAAGTTTCAATTTCCTGAACGACCGCTCACAGCTTGCAATTGAAACTGCTATTGTTAATAAAATATGCAGTGAAATTCGCAAATTCAGAAATATGTCGTCTCCATAAAACAATAAAACCAAGAAGATCCAAAGGAGTTTCTGGTAGAACTTCATTCCGGTTACTGAGCAGAATTTTGCAATCTCCAATTTCTGTGAAAAGTTCGTGGCCATTGATGTCGGTGTCATAGAAATTTCCAAAATCTGTGCAATTTCGACGAATTGCATCGACATCTGTGTCGGATAGAAGAGTTTTGACGTCCAGCAGAAGTCAAAATTTCGTGTTCAAGTCTTTTATCGTAAAACCGTGTTGACATCTCCTGTTGAAGTCGATAAAATACGCTCTTCATACGCGTCGTAGTTTCCGCCACCAAAAANCAGGCCAGTGACTAAGGCTGAAAGACTGCGCCTGTCTGTTGTTTGGGACGTTCTTCCAGTAAGTTCTTAATAGGTGCGCGTACCAAAATGTAATTACATGACATGTAGGCTGTGTGTGGCGGGATATATAAACTTTTAGGTTGAGGTGTAGATTTGTGCAGTAGTTTCAGGCTGCCGCGCCGCCGCAATAAGTTATAATGTAACGTTGTAAGCCTCATTTTGGGGCCCCTTTACCTTGGCGCCCGGGACATATGTACCCCCTGCCCCCCCTAGCTACGCCTCTGCGAACCGCCCATGAATTAATCTCTTACCACTTGAAAGGCGGGCATAGAGTTTCAAATTATTACCGCTAGATGCCTCTCCCAGAAAATACATCTGTTTGTTTGTGTGAAGCATAAAAACTCTCGAACGCTGAGCTCTGGCCTCATGAAATTTGCACAGCTAATGCTGTCTGGAATTTCTAAGTCAACGCTCGCTACGTCATCCTTCATGAGTTGCCAAAATCGACCTTACGCATAAGTGGGTTAAGGCCCACAGTGTTCCACGTGATACACTATCACAATACCCCACGTGTTACCACGTGACATTACTCACAATACCCCACAGTGTTACCACGTGACATTACTCACAATACCCCACAGTGTTACCACGTGATGCATACTCACAATACCCCACGTGATACATTACTCACAATACCCCCACAGTGTTACACGTGACGCATTACTCACAATACCCCACAGTGTTACCACGTGATGCATTACTCACAATACCCCACAGTGTTACCACGTGATACATTACTCACAATACCCCNACGTGTTACCACGTGATACATTACTCAAATACCCCACGTGTTACCACGTGATACATTACTCATAATACCCCACAGTGTTACCACGTGATACATTACTCAATACCCCAGTGTTACCACGTGATGCATACTCACAATACCCCACGTGTTACCACGTACGCATTACTCACAATACCCCACAGTGTTACCACGTGATACATTACTCACAATACCCACAGTGTTACCACGTGACGCATTACTCACAATACCCCACAGTGTTACCACGTGATGCATACTCACAATACCCCACGTGTTACCACGTGATACATTACTCACAATACCCCAGTGTTACCACGTGACATTACAATACCCCACGTGTTACCACGTGATACGCATTACTCACAATACCCCACAGTGTTACCACGTGACATTACTCACAATACCCCACAGTGTTACCACGTGACGCATTACTCACAATACCCCCACTGTTACCACGTGATACATTACTCAATACCCTGTTACCACGTGACGCATTACTCACAATACCCACAGTGTTACCACGTGATGCATTACTCACAATACCCCACAGTGTTACCACGTGACATTACTCACAATACCCCACAGTTACCACGTGATGCATTACTCACAATACCCACAGTGTTACCACGTGATTACTCACAATACCCCACGTGTTACCACGTGATACATTACTCACAATACCCCAGTGTTACCACGTGATGCATACTCACAATACCCCACGTGTTACCACGTGATACATTACTCACAATACCCCACAGCATTACTCACAATACCCCCACGTGTTACCACGTGACATTACTCACAATACCCCACAGTTTACCACGTGATGCATTACTCACAATACCCACAGTGTTACCACGTGACGNATTACTCACAATACCCCACAGTTACCACGTGACGCATTACTCACAATACCCCACGGTTTACCACGTGATGCATTACTCACAATACCCCAGTGTTACCACGTGATGCATTACTCACAATACCCCCNGTGTTACCACGTGACGCATTACTCACAATACCCCACAGAATAACAACGTGGTAACTACCAGGCTAACTATACTAATTACAACGTAACTGCTACTACGGACCGGGACCACAGCTCGGGGCCAGGTCCACGTGTTGGAGACTCGTTGAGCAGAGAACGTAAAATGTAGACGAATAAACAACAACGCCGGTCCCTTGGGGACAAGGCTTATAACTATGCGACAGAGCTGGCTCTGCCCTTGGCCACGACCACCTTCCAAAATCCTCGGGAAGCATCTGGATGTAAACCACGTGACCACCCTCGCCGTCACTTGGGCCCTTTGTAGACTTAACTGGTCACGTGTCCTCTCGGGTCAACCAGAGTGCCATGGCCTTTAGTAACCTCATTCCTACGGCTAGCACTCCCACACCTTGTACTGTAGGGCTGGCACTGCACACCGGGCCTCTCTAGGGCCGGTACAACACCCACACCAATGTGGTGTCCGTGATGTCTTACACAGCACGCCGTACCTTTCTCGGGCCGGCACTGCACAGTGACATCCCGCGATGTCACTACATCAACCCCCTCAACAAATAAATACCGCAACCCATCGATACAATATGTACACTATATACAGAATATACAGTAACTAATGGGAAAAGGGACGGAAGAACAGAACAACAATAGGCAAAGACAAAGAAAGAGAGAGAAGGGAAGAGAGAGAGAAAAAACACAGTAACACGCAAACCTCGGGACCCCCTCCAGCACCCGCATCTCCTACTCTAACCATGTAACAACACCAGCAAGCACAATAAGGCCAGGTTCAGCCAATAACCAATACGGCCTGCCGAGTGCGACAACCAACTGACGGTGTGGGAGCGTGTTTTCATGGGATCACGAAAACCGAAGAGTTTTTGATCAAGTCCTTGTGGCTGGGCCCCTAGGGGAGGTGGGCTTACTCTCCCTGGGGGTCTAGGGGTATTTTGAAAATGTCCCATCGACGTTAGAGTGCTGTGGAAGCGCTTCACCATTCCATCTGTCTGTGAGTGGTATAGTGACGTACGTACTTTCTTTGTTTCCAATAAGTCACACACCTCCCGCAGCAATTTCGAAGAAAAANTATTACCCTGATCAGTCAGAAGATGCTCAGGGGCCCCTTGTCCATCACATAGCCATCGAGGAATGCCTCGGTGATGACCGCCGCTAACTGGTTGGGAAGCGGCCAGGCCATCGTCCACTAGTAAATACTTATTCCCACGAGGGGTAGTAGGAAATGGACCAAGAATATCAAGAGCGACCAGCTCATTTATGCGGGAGACCTGAATGGATTGCAACGGTGGACAACAGGGTTTAGATGGGGGTTTCCGCTGCGTGCACTGCACACACCCCTTCAATATTTTAGCTACATCTTCCGCCATGCCAGGCCAGAAGAAGTCGAGCTTAAGTGTGGCTGGTGTCTTATGCACACCCAGGTGCAACAGTCGCTCGTGCACCGCCCAGATGATTTTACCCCGAAGGGCAGTAGGCACGACAATATTGTAATGGTGCAACCCTCCATCCCAATGCATGAGCAATCCACCTCTGAGGATGACAGAGGCTACACCCGTCGATCACCACCCCCATCCGCCTCCTTGACATGGCGTCGTAACTTGAACAGGAAGCGTCCACAACCTGGAGGTGCCCCCACTAAGCATGGTCCAATCCAATAACATCGTCACACGCCACAGGACTCTCGGCTTCCTCAGAGTTTCAACCTCAGCCAACGCCGCAAGGAGAGGGGCGAGTCCTCTCTAGGTGTCTTACAGTGCCCCGAGCCCGAGAAACACGCACACCCATCGTTCGTGTGTTGGGTACCTTTGTGATAGGAAACAGTAAAGGAATAGTCCTGGAGGACTGCTAACCAACGTGAAAGTTGGCCAGATGGCTGCTCAATACGCAGTGCATACTGTAGCACTGCATGGTCAGAGCGCACCTCGAAGCGTCTGCCATAAAGATAAGGGTGATACTTCTAGATTTGAAGCTTTCGTGACTGCAAGGATTCATATTCTTTGATTTTTTCGGTAAAGTCACGTAGGTTAAATTTTTAATTAATGAAAGTAAAATAAAAAATAAATAAAAATCACGACGTTTCGGAGGCAACACAAGCCTCCGTCTTCAGGTGGAACCATCACAGCACGATAGCTGTATCAAGTAAGAGAAATTCCAAGAAAACAGTCCTTGTATATATACTGGTTGAGGGTGAGAGGAGCCAAGGTAGGCCCTGGATATTATTATTGTGAGGCTGAAGCACGCTGTTAGAAATGAGCCTTTGTTGTGTAGACTGGTTGAAAAGAGTTGTTAAGGTGAGGCTGATGTGAAGGTGCGTGTAAATGGGACTTAGCCTTTTGTTATGTAGAGGTGGTGAGGCTGAAACCGCTGCCAGGAATGAGTCTTTGTTGTGTAGACTGGTTGAACTGGGAGGTTCTAAGAGTTGTTAAGGTGCGGCTGATGTAAAGGTGCGGCTGCTGTGAATAGGACTGAGCCTTTGTTATGTAGATGAAACAGCACTTTTGCTACGTTGCTGGGATTAATTCTAGATTTGCCAAATATGTGTGGTACAACTTAAAGTAGGAAAACCAGTGTGTGAAAAAAGAAGAAGAAACTATACGGTAACTGAAGAATAGTGCCTGTCAATAAGATGGTCCAAATATGTTTAGTTAAATCTTTTATTTTGCATGGTTAATAACATCTTTCCAATGATTACTAAGTTTGTACCCATCATCACGGTTGAAATTATGTCTGTGTTTGTATATTAGGATGACTTCGTGTACAAACCTTTGATGGTAGCCAGGAGGTTTGCAGAGCACCTTGGTCTCGGAAAAGACAATTTCATGAGAGCCCACAGCGTTGTAGCAATGATCGGCAACGGTGGAAGAAACAGTTTTGCCATGTTTCAGATCTGACTTGTGCTCGCGGACACGATCAGAGATATGACGTTTCGTTTCTCCAATGAAGCTCCTCATGGGGTGCGGGCTGATGAAGAACTTCAGTCTTCCTTAGGTTGACTTCAAGATCGAAGATCTGAGCTGTTTTCGCGAAACAGGACGCTGCATAGCTGCCTCTGTGTGAGCAAGGAGGGCGGCATCGTCAGCAAACAGCAGCTCCCTGATCAGTTGCTCCATGGTCTTTGTGTAGGCCTGCAAACGCCTGAGGTTGAACACGCTCCCGTCGAAACGAAAACGGATGTATATGCCATCAGCGTCGTCGAGGTCATCTGTGGCCTGCTGGAGCATCATGCTGAACAAAATGGTGAACAGCGTGGGAGCAATAACACAGCCCTGTTTCACGCCGTTTGCAATAGGGAAGGGCTGCGAGAGATTGTTGCTATGTCTGACTTGTCCAAGTTGGTCTTCATAAAGCTGGACGATCATGGTGAGGAACTTCGGTGGGCAGTCTCGCTTTTCCAGGATTTTCCAAAGTCCCTGCCTGCTCACGGTGTCAAACGCTTTTGTCAGGTCCACAAAGGTGACGTACAGCGCTTTGTTTTGCTCCCGGCACTTCTCCTGAATCTGCCTCAGGACAAACACCATGTCTGTGGTTCCCCGGTTGGCTCTGAAGCCACACTGGGTCTCTGGGAGGTGATCTTCAGCTATTGCGGGTACCAGTCTATTCAGCAGTACTCTTGCGAGGATTTTGTCGGCGACGGACAGAAGTGTTATGCCACGATAATTGGAACAGTCTGATTTCTCCCCTTTGTTCTTGTACAGGGTGATGATGACTGCATCTTTGAGCTCTTGAGGAGTTTACCCTGCTCCCAGCAGCAGACGAATAATTCATGGAGTTTGGTGTGCAGTGCTGGGCCACCGTTCTTCCATACTTCAGGAGGGATGCCATCAACTCCTGCAGCTTTACCATCTTCAGCTGTTTAATTGCTTCCTCAGTCTCTTGTAATGTTGGTGCCACATCCAGTTCGGGTTTCACTGGTTGTTGTGGGATGCGGTCAATCGCTGGTTCTTGGACTGAGCGGGTAGCATTGAAGAGCATGTAGAAGTGCTCAGACCAGCGGTTCAGGATTGAGTCCTTTTCGGTGAGCAGTTCTTTCCCATCTGCACTCCGCAGGGGGTTCAGGATTTGGTACGAGGGGCCATATAGCGCTTTTAGAGCTTCGTAGAATCCCCTGTAGTCGCCGGTATCAGCGGAAACCTGAGTTTTTACTGCGAGGTTGGTCCACCAATCGTTTTGAATTTCTCGAAGCTTGCGCTGGAGGGTGCTGCATTCCAGGCAGAAGGCTGCTTTTTTGTGCGGGCAGGATGGTTGGGCCAGGTGAGCCTGGTGTGCTGATCTCTTCTTTGACAGCAGCTCCTGGACTTCTAAGTTGTTCTCATCGAACTAATCTCTGTTTTTCTTCGTGGAGAATCCGAGGGTATTTTCAGATGTTTGCAGAAAACAGTTTTGATGCGGTCCCACAGCACTTCAGGAACGGAGGCGAGTCTGCTAGGCAGCTCGGTTCCTCTAGCCTAGATGGTAGGCTTTTCTGGAAAGCTGCTTTGACCGCGGCAGACTGAAGGCTGCAGACTTTGAGCTTCTTCCTCGGGGCGCCTCCTTTCCTTGGTCTGGGCTTAAAGTGGAAGCTGCGTTTGCAGCGGACAAGACGGTGGTCTGTGTGACACTCGGCGCTGGGCATTACCCTGGTGTGAAAGACATATTTTAGGTCACGCTGGCGCACTAGGATGTAGTCTATGAGATGCCAATGTTTTGACCGAGGGTGCATCCAGGTTGTCTTCAGACTGTCTTTCTGCTGGAAGATGGTGTTGGTAATGGAAAGCGTCCATTGTCGTTGCAGCTGCCCACACCGTGCCTTCCAAGTACGCCTTTCCAGGTTTCCGAGTCTCTGCCCACTCTGGCGTTGAAGTCGCCAAGGATGACAATCTTGTCGTCAGCTGGGATATCCTGCAGAAGGCTGAGTAGGTCTGAGTAAAACTTGTCTTTGTCAGCGGGATCTGCCTGGAGATTTGAAGCGTACACACTGAACAGTGTTACGTGTTGCTGGTCACGAAGTGGTAGACGCATTGAGATGATGCGGTCAGAGTGGCCAGTTGGCAGGCTTGCAAGCTTGGTAGCGATAGAGTCCCTGATCATGAAGCCGACACCTGACCAGTTTGCCTGACCAGTAGAGAGTGTAACCTGCGCCATGCTCCCTCAGACTGCCTTCCTCTGAAAAACGGATTTCGCTGAGGGCGGCGATATCAACATGCAGCCGAGCGAGTTCGTGTGCAATTAAAGCAGATCGTCGCTCAGGTCGAGTGCTATCAGCTGAGTCTAGCATGGTTCTGATGTTCCAGCATGCGAGTTTGAGTCCTTTCCCACCTTTTAAGGCGAGTGGGATGCAGAAAATAGAATGGATTTGATAAACAATGTCGGGTCTTAATTGATTGTGTTCACGCTTACGGTGACTTTCAGACCGCATTCCATTTTCTGCTCCCCCCTCCTCTTTTCCGAAAATAGATGGACTCGTCCATCTGGCCAACTGCCAAATCGCTGTCTGTGGTGCTGACGTTAGGAAAAACCGCCACTTTTTAAATTTTCTTTCTGTGGATTTCACACCTGATGATGATTGCTTGTGTTGCAGTCGAAACGTCGTGAGAATATTTATTGTTTTATATTTATATTATTTTATTGTTTCCCTTCTACGTGACTTTACCGAAAGAACCAAGAAGATTAGCTGATCGTGAAAAACATTGTTCGGTTCATTGAGCGCATGAATACATTCGTTTAGAAGTATTTTAGGCATTCGTTTCGTTAATTGCATAACTGTAGCAATGAATTAATTGAGGAAACTAAAATGTAAAACCATCTATGTTACGAATCTACACACTCGAGGAATCCTATTTTATTATGTTTTAATTTCATTATTTTATTATTTTTCTTCTACGTGACTTTACCGAAAGAACCAAGAAGATGAATCCCTGCAGTCACGAAAGCTTTAAATCGAATCATATTGTGTTGAGATTTATTTATTTTGATGATGGAATCTTGACCACGAATCAATTCGAAGACACTGCCACACACTATTTTTCCAGGCCATGTGGCCAAATGGCCACATGGCCTCCACTTTTTGGACCACATCAATTCCAGACACCCATCCATCAGATTCACCATGGAAGTGGAGAAAGATGGTAAACTACCATTCTTAGATATTCTGTTTGAGAGGAGACCTGACGGATCCTTGGGACATTCTGTCTACAGGAAAGCCACCCACACAGATTCCTACTTGAAACCTGATTCCCACTACCACCCATCTCAAAAGAATTCTCTCATTAAAACGCTAGCAGGCGTGACCAAAAGATATCCAAAATTCTAAACAAACATAAGATCCAAGTCCGATTCAGTACAGTACATAAAATCCGTGACCTAATTCAATTTGTGAAATAAGTCATTCTTGACTTACAATACCATGGAGTCTACAAACTGAGTTGCAGTTGTGGTGATTG
>WFAB01002340.1:0-44320 GCA_018977245.1 Lethenteron camtschaticum | reverse complement strand
GCACAGGCAGGACTGTGCACGCGGCGACGACGAGGAGGAGGAGAGAGAGTTGGAGCGAGGAGGGTCGGCACTGCGACGAGCGACGTCAAATTCGCTCTCGCCGCACGCAAAGCGCTCGCCACACATGAACCGCGACACCTTCGCCGATCTCGTCAAGTGAGCGTCAACCCATCGCGCCAACTCCGCTCATCCCTCACAGCAGCAGCAGCAGCAGCGGCGGCAGCAGCAGCAGCAGCAGCGGCAGCGGCGGCTTCTGACTGCTCGCCATCGAACACAGGCGGCGGTGGGGATCACCGCATCGCGCGGGCTTTCAGACGCTTCTGCGGCCGTCTGCAACGCTCTTCCTTCCGATAATAGGAAGCCACTGGAGCTACGCACTTTTAAATTATCCACGTTGACAAACTCATTTCTTTAGAACTGCTTTTGTGCTTAGTTTTTGTCCTTTCCCCGCACCTCTGGTTAACACTAACCGCTACACCACGCTCCCTAAACACACACCCACTCACGTACACACATGCAAACATACATACTTGCATACAAACACGTAGTAGATACGCATCAATTCACGAGACCCGTATCAGTTTGAATTCGTCACGCGAACGTGCAACGCGATCGTCAGACCTGTGCACCAGCGGTGATTGTTGTTGTTGTTGATGTTGTTGTTGTTCGTGGTTCCCGAGCACCGGCGATTGAGAAGCCCCCCGTGATCTAAACGTGACGACAGAAACGTGGCCGACGCCACCAAACGCACCTTGAAGCGGTTCCTGAACTTTGCGCTGACGACGTAGAGGGCGACGGGGTTCATGCCGATGTAATTCAGCACGAGCAGGAAGCTGCAGGGGGCGGTGGTGGTGATGGCGGCAGAGGACACACCCGTTGTGAATCAGGAGCCAGGAGACCTTCACATTGCATCGGGGCCACGCACAGAACACCCGTAGCCCAACGCGACGAACACGGCCACGCTCGAGCGGCGTGACAACGACACGCCGGTGAACGGTGATCGCGATCGGATCAGAATCTCAATATTGATTTGGACTTGGAGGAGGAATCCGATGAGCTATGAAGCTCTCTCCCGCAGCTGTCCGTAGGGGCGCGACAGAACGTCGCAACAGCAAACTACGCTAATGAGTGCAAAGTGTCCTCGGTCCGGCGAGACGCCCCCCCCCTCCCCACGCTGTTGAGCTGCGATGTTTTGTGGGGGTCCCATCCACCCCCCCTCGTTTACCACGCCGCTCGCATGACACGATCCGTGACACGATCCGTGACACGATCCGTGACGCGATCCAGCTGCGCTCGTTCGCCGGCCACGTGCCGTTCGCGTTAAGGGGGCCGTGGGAGAAGCAGGCCACGGGGGGGGGGGGGGTGTAAGGGGTGCGTCGGACGTTCACAACAACGCCTGGAGGAAACGCGGGGCTGGATTGAGTGGGGGGGTGGGGGCATTGGCATTGGTGAAACATGGCAGAGCAGGACGCTCCTGAAACAAACCCCACTCTTGACACTCGCTGAGTGTATTCTATTGCCAAGGGCGTCGTTTGCAAAGTAGATTGAGAACGACGCCTTTCGCAAAGAACACTTTGCGTTCAGTTCGTCGTCCTTCCCCGCACCTGCGGTGAGCGCGCTCGGCTACGTACGGTGCCAAAGAAGTTCCACGCGCAGGGGGTGGTGGTTGCGATTGTTATACCTGCTGCTGCTGCTGCGATATTCACGCCAGAGGTCGCAACCGGTACCCGATACCCGTACCCTACCCGATACCCGGCTACCGTACCCGCCGGGTACGGGTACCCGTTTGCGACCCTGGTGCGGCCGGTACGGGTACGGGTAGACCGTGAGTCACTGGGGAGTCACCGTGTGTCACTCATTTCCCAACGACTTGTCTCTTCTCATAATTCAAGTTCCTAGAATCAACCCACCCGCGCCTGCAACGTGGCTTCATCCCAGAGGTCGCAATCGGGTACCCGATACCCGTACCCGGCCGGGTACGGTAGGGTACGGGTAGGGTACGGGTAGGGTACGGGTAGGGTCTAAGGTAGGGTAGGGTACGGGTAGGGTCTGGGTAGGGTACGGGTAGGTACGGGTACGGGTAGGGTACGGGTACGGGTACCCGTTTGCGACCCTGGTGCGGCCGGGTACGGTAGCGGTAAGGAATCAAAACCCGTTTGCGACCTCTGATTCACGCGAAGACGATACATTGACTCTTCATTCTCCCATGGGACGAGGAGGGCACGAGTAGAGGGGAGGGGGGGGGGGGCGGTTCGGGGTGCCCCCCCACCTGAGCAGCTCGCAGCGGTTGGGGTCCATCTCGTCGTAGACGGTCTCTTGAGGATGCGGCTGAGATGCAGCGGCAGCCAGCACAGCGCAAACACCACCACCAGGCAGAACACCGCCTTGCCTGCCTCCCGTTGCTGTGTGTACACACACACACGCACACACACACACACACGCACGCACACACGCAAACATCCGTCGGATCAACATATCGGTCGAATCAACATCTCGCAGTTTCACGAATCGTTCGGTGACAAAGTCGGAGAGCGAACGTCAGGACCCCTCCCTCCCTCCTGCCCGCCACCGCAAATGGTTACGTAACCGCACAGCCACGGGGAGCCGAGGTTCGACACCTGCTTGAGGTGCTCGTCGATGGCGCTGCCAAGGTTTCGCTTCTTCATCCTGAGCATCTCGATAGTCGTGAGCGTGTAGAAGACCGCCGCGCAGGCCAGCGGCATGCAGAAGTAGAAGCCGAACAGCCACCAGTCCTTGGCTTTGGCGTAAAACTGCGAGGGCCCAGACAAGAGGTTTCGTCAGAGTCAGGCGGGGCGACAAATCTCCTCGTGGGATAGCCGAGCACAGGGTTGGTGGAGTATCTAATTAGCTGCCTGTCTCTGTGAGTGACTGAAAGACAGACCGTGTGTCAGAGGTCGCAATCGGGTACCGATACCCGTACCTACCCGATACCCGGCTACCCGTACCCTGGTGCGACCGGGTACGGGTAGGCCGTGAGTTACTGGTGAGTAACCGTTTGTCACTCATTTCCCAACGTCTTGTCTCTTCTCACAATTCAAGTTCCTAAAATCAACGGGTACGGCTGGATACAGGTACGGGTACCCGTTTGCGACCCTGGTGCGGCCGGGTACGGGTACAGCAACCCGGACAAAAAACATTCGGTGACGATTCACATCCCCGTTTGTGCCACCCCCCCCCCCCCACGGTGACGGCGACGCCGGCGGTTGCCACGTCCTTGACGCGCCGCGTCGCACCTCCACGAAGCTCGTCTGCGGGATGACCATGCACGTGTCGAGCGTCCGGTTGCGGTATTCCCAGGACAGCGTGTCGAAGGCCAGGAGCTCGGGCACCGCCAGCACCAGCGACAGCGTCCAGATGGCCAGGACTTTAAGCGCCGTGAGCAGGGAGAGGCCCACGCCCTGGAGGCGGTCCAGTGCGCGACCGCACGGTACCTGCGTAGAGGGGTCACGGGAGGGCGAACAAACACACCGGGGTGGTTGTGCCTGCACGCGGAAAGATGCTTACATCCACGTCCGCATCGGTTAGCCCTGGGGGCTGTAATGGCGCTGGATCCCCACGGCCCACCCCTTGGGGGGAGTTGCTATATAAGGCGGTGAGCCGGAGGGCTCGGGTTCAGTGTTTAGCTTAAACCAGAGAAGAGAGAAGACCGGCTAGATAGGCCCTGGGACTCCCCTGGCTCGCCGTGCTTCTAAGGAGCAACCAGGGCAAGCCAGTGGCGTGGCCCCAGAGCCCAGAGCCGATGTTCTTGTAAGAGCCGGTCTGGGGACTCAGGGTGCCGTGATCCCAGCTTGGCCAGAGCTGGATCAGCTAGCCTCCCCTAGCCCTGTAGTGGAGGACCTGGGAGTAGGCTAGCCGGGTTAGAGACAGTGGGAGCTCCCTGTTAGACGGGTGAAGTGGCCGGTCTGGTGACTCAGGGTGCCGTGATCCCAGCTTGGCCAGAGCTGGATCACTAGCCTCCCCTAGCTCTCGAGTGGAGGACCTGGGAGTAGGCTAGCTGTGACATAGATTGTGGGATCTCCCTGTTAGACGGGTGAAGGGGACGATACCCTGCGAGTGTTGTATACATTGGCCTGTGCTGAGTGAACCGTTTAATAAACCTACTACACCGACTACACCTGCACAGCCACCAAAGATAAAGGCAATGACCCCCCCCCCCACCCGTGTAGCCTGTAACAGGCGTTGTCTCGCCGGTGGCGATGTTTACACACCGCACCACGTCCTCATTTGAGGCCGAGTCTACCTAGGGAAGGCCCAGGACCGGTTCAAATAATCGTCACCGGTGTTGGCCGTGAGCGGGAAATGGGCGATCGCTTGGGTCCTGAAGCAGAGGAGGGGGCGGCCAAGTTGGTGCTGGTTGGTTTGTCGAGGCGAGAACTCGCGAGTGAGCGGGACGGTCTCGCTCGCAGGAGCGAGCTGGATCAACACGTTGACACGTGCCGCATGTTTGGGAAGCGGGGATTAGTTTCGCCGCGTCGTCCGGTTTGGCAACCTGAAACAATGTGTACGCACAGCGGCTCACCACATCCATATACAGATCGCTATGTCTGTGGCTGCTAGACGGCGCTGGTGCCATCTACAACAGTCTACCAGGAAGTCGGACAATATTCAGTGAGAAATGAGGTTCTGGGTGACACCCAAGGAATGACACCGTCACTTAATTATCTTGAATTAAAGCTTGGCTATCCCGAGGGCTGTGGAATTGCTTAAAAAATACCGTTGTAGCCTGCTGCTTATAACAGAAGGAGCAGAAGGGAGGAGGGAGGGAGGAGGAGGAATGTAAACGCTGGAGATGTACTACGACTGTTCCTATTCTATTTGTATTTTACCAGGCAAGGGCCACTCAGCTGTATACGACCTGGCCACAAACGACAGCTCAACGAAGTAGCTGATCACGTGGGGACATTTAGAGCAGCAGCCAAATAGCATTTATAATCAAGCGCATGTTTTTTTGTCTTAATTTGGAGGAAAAACCAGAGGACTCGGAGAAAAAATACACACGACCACGGGAGAATATGCAAACTGGAAATAGACAGCAGCAGCAGGCGTCAGGGTCGAGATCAAACCCACGACTTCCTGTATACCAGGCGAGGTAGTTAACCCATTTCATTTTTCTTCTGATTCCGTACACGTATGTCATGCACACGTACGTCATCGGAACGGAATTGGAAGAACAACTAAATAAAATTACTTTATCGTAACCGAGGCTCCCACAAGGCCATGCGGGAGGCAGTGTGGCTATTGCGACCTCTGGGATGAAGCCATGTTGCGGCGCGGGTGGGTTGATTCTAGGAACTTGAATTGTGAGAAGAGACAAGACGTTGGGAATCGTGTCGTCACAGTTCTCCGCGGTGAGCACGACGTCTTCAGAACACGCCTCCCAGACGAAGCTCACGCCAACAAGCGATTTGAGCGTTCCGAGATTTGAGCCGTGAACGGGAACAGCGAGCGGCCGGGTCTCTCCTCACCTGTCCCGCTGAGCACGCACAGGCTCAGCACACTGATGCCCAGAGAGGCCTTCTGCACGAAGGGCACCGTCTTGCACACGGTGGCACCGAATGGCCAGCTCTCGGCGTGCAGCTGGAAAGATAAGAACGCACCGCACGCACCCCGCAGGTTTTCTCTGGAAATGAATTGAGGAATGAATTGGGTCCTCCCAAACATCAACAACTATACTCTTAGTTCTTTCGGTAAAGACACGATGATTCCAAAAAATGAGATTACTATTTGTGCAAATAAGACATGAACATGACGACATTTGGGNAGGCATCGCAAGTGTCCGTCCTAGGGTGGGCCTTTCACACTATACACCCTCCCAAAGGCGGCCAGCGACAGGGTGATCAATCCTACGCTTGCGTCTTCCCAATTACAAGGGTTGCCTTGTTGTTGATAGCCAACATCCCATGGGTGAAAAATAAAATAAAAATAAATAAATTCACGACGTTTCGGAGGCAACACAAGTCTCCGTCATCAGGTGGGACCGTCACAGCCAGTCACGAAAGCTTCAAATCTAGAATCAACAACAACAACAACAGTTCTAGATTTGAAGTTTTCGTGACTGCAAGGGTCCATGCTCTTTGGTGTTTTTCGGTAAAGTCACGTAGGTGAAAAATAAAATAAAAATAAATGAAATCACGACTTTTCGGAGGCAACACAAGCTTCCGTCTTCAACAACAAAAGTCTCCAGAACTTTTAGAGGCCTTTTTTGGCGGGGGGCGGTAAAAGTCAATCGAGTTAATGATCACAACAAAGGTTTTTTGTGTTAGGTCGCGTAAGTAGAAATGTTGTGTCATAACCCTCCACCACCCGACACAGCCAGTAAGGTTTGTCACGTAAACAATGCGCCAATTAGTTGATTAATTCGCATCCTCGCAACGAGCACAGGGAGACTCCCGTGCACCGTTTACAGCCACGAGCGCTCGTGGAAATTCCACATTCCCATGACAGTGGCGAGCCTGCTCATGGCAACACCGCTGTTGACTTCACCATCTTGGGGTAAAACCAGGGGCGGTTTCTTCATTAGGGCGATTGGGCGACGCACCACCAATGTCATTCAACCACAGAGTCACGCTAGCCGTCACTGCAGCCTCTGGATATAGTCCAATCAGCGTCATGTCACGTTCTGTGGAGTACCGCCTCTTTTTGGGCGATTTCACTCCGGCTGAGAATCGCCCCGAGTGGTCCATAGACTTACATTCAAAGATGTTTTTTTTCGAACGGGGGCGCTGCAATGCATTCTCTACGGCTTCCGGGAGGGCTCGCACTAACGTGCTTACGTCATCATACGTGCTTACATCATCATACGTAAGCACGTTTCATCCAACAATATAATTTGTGGCCACCTAGTGGAATCTTTAATAAAATAAACTTGAGTGGTTTGTTTTAATAGTGAGTATAGAAACAAACAAGATGTATTGTAAGAGTCACTTTATTTTTCATTAATATTAAAGAAGTGAAGTTGCCTTTACATGCTTAAGCTGTTAATTTATCCATTGCATGGGTGGACCTTATCCTTATCAATCATCCAGACATTTGCCCCCCTGAGAGATTTTGCAGGAGCCGCCACTGGGTAAAACATTTCTTATTTGTAATTGAGGCATCGTCGTTTCATCTATGCATTTCTATTTGTTATATAACTACAGTTTTTACACTTTACTTTGGCCAGAATATTCCTAAGTTAGTGAATAACAACTGGATATTAGCCAATTAACTTTTTGCGAATATTCTCTTTGTATAACAAAATCTGAATATGTATTGACACTGGAGGAGGAATCCGATGAGCTATGAAGCTCTTTTCACAGATGTCCAGTAGGGGCACGGGGTCAGAACGTTAGAATAACAAAGTGAAAAAAAACATGACAGTATATATATAGTTACGTGTATATAGTATCCAAGTGTACGTACGTATGTTAAACCGCTTTCACGCCACACATAGCCGAGCGTGCTAATGGGCTGCAGACACGCAAGCGTGTTGTACACACACACACACACACAGGTACACACACACACAGGTACACACACACACAGGTACACACACACACAGGTACACACACACACACAGGTACACACACACACAGGTACACACACACACAGGTACACACACACACAGGTACACACACACACAGGTACACACACCACAGGTACACACACACACAGGTACACACACACACACAGGTACACACACCATCACACCACCAGGTACACACACACACAGGTACACACACACACACACAGGTACACACACACAGGTACACACACACACAGGTACACACACACACACAGGTACACACACACACAGGTACACACACACAGGTACACACACACACAGGTACACACACACACAGGTACACACACACACCAGGTACACACACACACAGGTACACACACAGGTACACACACCAGGTACACACACACAGGTACACACACACACAGGTACACACACACACNCACAGGTACACACACACACAGTACACACACACAGGTACACACACACACACNGGTACACACACACACNGGTACACACACACTACACACACACAGGTACACACACACACACNGGTACACACACACAGGTACACACACACACNGGTACACACACAGGTACACACACACAGGTACACACACACACNCACACACAGGTACACACACAGGTACACACACAGGTACACACACACACACAGGTACACACACAGGTACACACACACACAGGTACACAACACACACAGGTACACACACACAGGTACACACACACACAGGTACACACACACACACACACACACAGGTACACACACACACACGTACACACACACAGGTACACACACACACACAGGTACACACACACACAGGTACACACACACACAAGTACACACACACACAGGTACACACACACACACAGNACACACACACACACACANGTACACACACACAGGTACACACACACACAGGTACACACACACAGGTACACACACACACAGGTACACACACACAGGTACACACACACACACAGGTACACACACACAGGCACACACACACAGGTACACACACACNGGTACACACACAGGTACACNACACACANACACACACACACACAGGTACACACACACACACAGGCACACACACACACAGGTACACACACACAGGTACACACACACACACACACACACACAGGTACACACACACACAGGTACACACACACACACAGGTACCACACAGGTACACACACACAGGTACACACACACACNGNACACACACACACACACACACAGGTAAACACACACAGGTACACACACCACAGGTACACACACACACAGTATACACACAGTACACACACACACAGGTACACACACACAGNCACACACACACACGTACACACACACACGTACACACACACGGTACACACACACAGGTACACACACATACACACACACACAGGTACACACACACACAGGTACACACACAGGACACACACAGGTACACACACACACACAGGTACACACACACACACACACACACAGACACACACACACNCACAGACCACACACACACAGTGCACACACACACACAGCACACACACACAGGTCACACACACACAGGNACACACACACAAGTACACACACAAACACAGGTACACACACACACACAGGTACACACACACACACACACACACACACACAGGTACACACACACAGGTACACACACACACACNGTACACACACAGACACACACACAGTCACACACACAGACACACACACACAGTACACAAAAAAAAAACACACACACACACAGGTACACACACACAGGTACACACACACCANGGTTACACACACAGCACACACACACACACACAGTACACACACACACACAGGTACACACACACACGTAGACTCACCAATATATCCATAAGGGGTGTTTTTGGATAGTGCACAAATATAAACAGCGACCCTCGATGGTGTACATCCGTCGCATCTGTACTGGGGGGGGGGGGGGGGGCACGCGTGCGCCTGTGGGCAGTGTCTGGAGAAGGGTTGGTGGTCAGCGAGATTTGCACCCCCCCAGGCTCACTGGCAGTCCACAGTGCTCTGGACACGTGCAGAGCTTATGGCCAAACATCCTCAACAGGAGCTGTTTACCAACTCGGGGCTTCTGCATCTGGGGATGTGATTTATCTGTTTACACTGGTCAACAAAAAAAAACTCTGGCCTGGACTTGTGCAGCTGTTCTAGACTAATTTCAGGGTGCTGATTCCAAATCTGATCTCAGATTTGCTCCATCACATCTCATTTTCATGCTATCGGCATACCCCATTTTCATTGATTTTACCCGAAATTAACTCTGTCACTTATGATTGCAAGTTGTTGCGAGTCAGTGACTGCTTTAGTGTTAAAATATGGTGCTGTATTTTTAGGATAGTGTGTTTATAATATCATTTTATGTAGATATCCACATTTATTTAATATTTTTTCTGCATTTTTTATTGAAAATGCAATTTTGATATCTCAAAACAGATGCCAGATTTGGAATCGGCACCCCAAAAGTGTGATGACCAGTGTTATCGGCCATTATTTTAGATGTTTTGACCGAAAAAANCCCAAGAGTATGAATCCTTGCAGCCACGAAATCTTCAAATCCAGCCAGCAGCACGAGGCTAAGAACTCGCGTTGTTATTGACACCGCACCACGTGCGCGCGTCCTACCCCCCCCNTCCTCACCTTGTACACGTTGACGGGCATGTCTAGGACGATGTAGAGGAGGTCTCCCAGAGCGAGGCTGGCGATGAGGACGCTGCTCCCGTCGCGCATCATCGACTTGTCCCCGTAGACGACGAGCAGCAGCGCCGCGTTGCCGACGTCCCCACGAGGAAGACGACGCTCGCCACGGCCGCGTTGACGCGCTTGAAGACGAGGCCCACGCCGCTCTGCGCCAGGCACGGGGCGGCCTCCCGCCAGCTCTGGGTCCCGGTGGGGACGCCGAGAAGGAGGAGGAGGAAGACGGAGGAGGAGGAGAGGACGAGGCCATCGCTGGACTGGTCATGGTCTGGACGTCTGTCCACTGGGACTGCTCTAAGGGTGCAAGAGACGGTGGGTTCCTTGGCCGTGTACCGAGGCCAAGCCGACCAGGGTGGCCAGGGAGAGGCACAAGAAGGTGGACGTGAGCCTCCTAGGGGTGGACATCGTGGTCGAGGTGGCGGTGTGCGTGTGTGTGTGGTCGCGCTGGATGTGAACTCGTGTCCACGTGCTCCTCCTGCTGCTCCTCCCGGGGCAAAGTTCACTCGGTGTGCAGCTTCCGGGTGAACAATTTTTTTTAGAAAATAAAAAAACCCTCACGCTTTCATCTTCTTGGCTCTTTCGGTGAAGTCACGTAGAAGGGAAATAATAAAATAATAAAAAGACAACAATAAAAAAAATATTTATTATTATTTAATTATTTTTATATTTTTCTTTTATTACTATAATGTAAAGTTTTATTTTTATTCTTTTATTATTTCCCTTCTACGTGACTTTACCGAAAGAACCAAGAAGATGAATCCCTGCAGTCACGAAAGCTTTAAATCACCCCCCCCACGCTTTAATTAAATGTTACTGTCCAGATGCCCCTCCCCCCCCCCCCCCTTCCCCCCNCCCCCCCCCCCNTGCCCCCNCCCCCCCNGTGCCNCCCCCCTGCCCCCCNCGCCCTCCCCCCCNTGCCCCCCTTCCCCCGCCCTCCCCTCCTGCCCCCCCCGCCCTCGGCGCAGCTGCTCTGAGGATTCAACAACAGACGGAGTTAGTTAAATAATAAAAGCGTGTAATAAACAAACCCATCTAGGATAACATCAATCCTAGCCGTAGACCAAGTATCTGTCATCTCAAAACATGAAAAATTCGCAAATGTATTTGTTTGGCTTGTTTTGTTTACAAACACATCACAACGGACGTATTACAACAGAAACAATATAAAATAGATTTTTGGTTCTACGTTTGGAAACTATTCTTCGCTTGTTGTGTTTCATCGTCAAACAAACTCCCCCTTCTACCTCCCCNTTCTCCCCATTCTCACTCCCATAGAGACCCCACAGAGATCCATAGACACCCACAGAACCATAGAGACCCACAGAGATCCATAGACACCCACAGAGACCCCACAGAGATCCATAGACACCCACAGAGACCCCACAGAGATCCATAGACACCACAGAGACCCCACAGAGATCCATAGACACCCACAGAGATCCCACAGAGATCCATAGACACCCACAGAGACCCCACAGAGATCCATAGACTCACACAGAACCATAGAGACCCCACAGAGATCCATAGACACCCACAGAGACCCCACAGATCCATAGACACCCATAGAGACCCACAGAGATCCATAGACACCCACAGAGACCCCACAGAGATCCATAGACACCCACAGAGACCCCACAGAGATCCATAGACTCACACAGAGACCCCACAGAGATCCATAGACACCCACAGAGACCCCACAGAGATCCATAGACACCCACAGAGACCCACAGAGATCCATAGACACCCACAGAGACCCCACAGATCCATAGACACCCATAGAGACCCACAGAGATCCATAGACACCCACAGAGACCCACAGAGATCCATAGACACCCACAGAGACCCCACAGAGATCCATAGACACCACAGAGACCCCACAGAGATCCATAGACTCACACAGAGACCCACAGAGATCCATAGACACCCACAGAGACCCCACAGAGATCCATAGACACCCACAGAGACCCACAGAGATCCATAGACACCCACAGAGACCCCACAGATCCATAGACACCCATAGAGACCCCACAGAGATCCATAGACACCCACAGAGACCCCACAGAGATCCATAGACACCCACAGAGACCCCACAGAGATCCATAGACTCACCCATAGAGACCCCACAGAGATCCATAGACACCCACAGAGACCCACAGAGATCCATAGACACCCACAGAGACCCACAGAGATCCATAGACACCCACAGAGACCCACAGAGATCCATAGACACCCATAGAGACCCCACAGAGATCCATAGACACCCACAGAGACCCACAGAGATCCATAGACACCCACAGAGACCCCACAGAGATCCATAGACTTACACAGAACCATAGAGACCCCACAGAGATCCATAGACACCCATAGAGACCCATACTCAGAGCCCCACAGAGATCCATAGACACCCATAGAGACCCATNCTCAGAGAGCCACACAGACCCACAGACATCCAACTCGNATAGATCCATAGAGACCCACGGAGAACCCACATCANGTGATCTATAGCAGCCAAACAGAACGCGTGGAGATGCATCGACATGTGGAGGGAACCCGGAGGAGCCGGTGACACATATACAGCAGCAGGCACCAGGGTTGGATGGAACCCACGACCTCCTGAGACCCATAGTCAACCTCATAACTACAGAGAGAGACACAGACTCCACATATACAGCACACAGAGGGTTGGGATGGAACCCACGACCTCCTGTAGACCAGGCGAGGTAGTCAACATCGAGGCGAGGTAGTCGGATGGAACCCATGACTCCTGAGACCAGGCATAGTCAACATCCTAGCCACAGAGAGAGACGCAGACTCCACATATACAGCAGCAGCATCCAGGATGGNACCCATACCTGAGACCAGGCAGGTAGTCACATCCTTAGCCACAGAGAGACGCAGACTCCACATATACAGCAGCAGCATCGNAGGGTTGGGATGGAACCACGACCTCCTGAGACCAGGAGAGTCAACATCTCTTAACCACNGAGAACATATACAGCAGCAGCANGGTTGGGATGGAACCCCGACCTGTAGGGCAGGTAAACCCACAGGAGACGCAGACACATATACAGCAGCAGCACCAGGGTGGATGGAACCCACGACCTCCTGTAGACCAGGCGAGGTAGTCAACATCTCATAGCTACAGAGAGAGNCGCAGACTCCACATATACAGCAGCAGGCATCGTCAGGGTGGGATGGAACCCACGACCTCCTGTATACCAGGCGAGGTAGTCAACATCTCATAGCCACAGAGAGACGCACACACATATACAGCAGCAGGCAAGGGTGATGGAACCCACGACCTCCTGTAGACCAGGCGAGGTAGTCAACATCTCTTAGCCACAGAGAGAGACGCACACTCCACATATACAGCAGCAGGCAGCCACGGTCGGGACACACACGCACACACGGCGGCCAACTCAGACCGTATTGGTCACCCGTGCCCCGTATAAACCTCAACGTTCATCCTGCAAAGTCCCATCATCACAAGGGAAAGAAACACAGATAGACGATTACGAGTTGTTGCCCGCATTGCAACGTCTGTACGCTGTGTGGGCCTGAAAACTCGCCTGTTGCAAGAACACGGGTCGAGCGCACGGGTTGGGACGTCGCGGTGGGTGGGTCGTGCGTGTGGTGTGACTCCCTGAACCCTGCGGGTTCCGTGGTGACCTGTGAATACACTTGATGTCTCTTGCACACCTCACCCGTGTCTGTCTCCGTGTGTGTCTCTCGCGTGTGGGAGCGGTGGTGCAGCGGTTAGCGCTACGTCAGAGTGATTCCGCTCACGGCCAACACCGGTGACGATTATCTGAACCTGTCCTGGGCCTCCCCTAGGTCGACTCAGCCTCAAAGCGAGTAGCTGGTGCGGTGTGAGCGAACATCGCCACAGGGAGACGAAGGCGGCCGGGCGTGGTGCTGGTCACCCACCCGTGTGCCAGTGAGGGGGGTGAGGGGGGGGTGAGGGGTGAGTGGGGGGGNTGAGTGGGGGGGTGAGTGGGGGGGGGGTGAGCGAGTGGGGGGGGTGAGTGAGTGGGGGGGGTGAGTGGGGGGGTGAGTGAGTGGGGGGGGNTGAGTGGGGGGGGGTGAGTGAGTGGGGGGGGTGAGGGGGGGGGTGAGTGGGGGGGGGGTGAGTGGGGGGGNTGAGTGGGGGGGGTGGTGGGGGGGTGAGTGGGGGGGGTGAGTGGGGGGGGGGTGAGTGGGGGGGNTGAGTGGGGGGGNTGAGTGGGGGGGNTGAGTGGGGGGGGTGAGTGGGGGGGNTGGTGAGGGGGGGGNTGAGTGNGGGGGGGGTGGGGGGGGGTGAGTGGGGGGNGGGTGAGGGGGGGTGAGTGAGTGGGGGGGNTGAGTGGGGGGGGGGTGAGTGGGGGGGGGGTGAGTGGGGGGGNTGGGGGGGTGAGTGAGTGGGGGGGGNTGAGTGAGGGGGGGGNTGAGTGAGGGGGGGGGGGTGAGTGGGGGGGGNTGAGTGGGGGGGGGTGAGTGAGGGGGGGGGGTGGGGGGGGGGGTGGTGGGGGGGGGGGGAGTGGGGGGGGGGTGAGTGAGTGGGGGGGGNTGAGTGGGGGGGNTGAGTGGGGGGGTGGTGAGTGGGGGGGGTGAGTGGGGGGGTGGGNGGGGGGTGGTGGGGGGGGGGGGAGTGAGGGGGGGGGGGTAGAGGTGAGGGGGGGGGGTNGGGGGGGGGTGAGTGGGGGGGGGGGGGGGGGGGGGGNTGAGTGGGGGGGGTGAGTGGGGGGGGAGAGTGAGTGGGGGGGGGGGGTGAGGGGGGGTGGTGAGTGGGGGGGGGGTGAGGGGGGGTGAGTGAGTGGGGGGGGGNTGAGTGAGTGGGGGGGGTGGTGAGTGGGGGGTGAGTGAGTGGGGGAGTGGGGGGGNTGAGTGGGGGGGGGTGAGTGGGGGGGGGTGAGTGGGGGGGGGGNAGTGGGGGGGGTGAGTGGGGGGGGGAGTGGGGGGGGGTGAGTGGGGGGGGNTGAGTGGGGGGTGAGTGGGGGGGGTGAGTGGGGGGGNTGAGTGGTGGGGGGGGGTGGTGGGGGGGTGAGTGGGGGGGNTGAGTGGGGGGGGTGAGTGGGGGGGGTGAGTGGGGGGGNTGAGGGGGGGGTTGGGGGGGGGGTGGGGGGGNTGTGGGGGGGGGGGGGGNTGAGNGGGGGGGNGGGGGGGGNTGGTGAGNGGGGGGGGGTGGGGGTGGGAGGGGGGGGTGAGTGGGGGGGGGGTGGGGGGNTGAGTGGGGGGGNTGAGTGAGGGGGGNTGAGGGGGGGTGAGGGGGGGGGTGAGGGGGGGGTGGTGAGTGGGGGGGTGAGGGGGGGGTGAGTGGGGGGTGAGTGGGGGGTGAGTGGGGGGGNTGAGTGGGGGGGGGTGGTGAGTGGGGGGTGAGAGGGGGGTGGTGAGTGGGGGGGGGTGGGGGGGGGTGAGTGAGGGGGGGTGAGTGAGAGGGGGNTGAGAGGGGGGGTGAGNGGGGGTGGGGGGGGGTGAGTGGGGGGGGGTGAGTGGGGGGGTGAGGGGTGAGTGGGGGGTGAGAGGGGGGTGAGTGGGGGGGGTGAGTGAGGGGGGGGTGAGTGGGGGGGGTGAGAGGGGGGNTGAGTGAGTGGGGGGGGGGTGAGAGGGGGGAGTGGGGGGGGTGAGAGGGGGGTGAGAGGGGGGNTGAGTGGGGGGGGGNTGAGTGAGGGGGGGGGTGAGAGGGGGGTGAGAGGGGGGNTGAGTGAGTGGGGGGGGGTGAGAGGGGGGTGAGTGGGGGGGTGAGTGAGTGGGGGGGTGAGTGGGGGGGTGAGTGGGGGGNTGAGTGGGGGGGTTAGTGAGGGGGGGTGTGAGAGGGGGGGTGAGTGAGGGGGGGNTGAGTGAGAGGGGTGAGAGGGGGAGTGAGGGGGGTGAGGGGGGGNTGAGAGGGGGGGTGAGTGGGGGGGGTGAGTGAGGGGGGTGAGTGAGGGGGGTGAGAGGGGGGGGGTGAGGGGGGGTGAGTGAGTGGGGGGGGTGGTGAGTGGGGGGGGGGTGAGTGGGGGGGGNTGGTGAGTGGGGGTGAGTGAGTGGGGGGGTGAGTGAGGGGGGGGGAGTGAGTGGGGGGTGAGTGAGGGGGGGTGCCCCCACAAAGTGAGTGGGGGGGGTGAGTGAGGGGGGTGAGTGGGGGGGTGAGTGAGGGGGGGGTGAGTGAGTGGGGGGGTGNGTGAGTGGGGGGGTGAGTGGGGGGGGGTGAGTGGGGGGGGTGAGTGGGGGGGGTGAGTGAGTGGGGGGGTGAGTGGGGGGTGAGTGNGTGGGGGGGGNTGGTGGGGGGGGTGAGTGGGGGGGGTGAGTGGGGGGGGTGGTGGGGGGGGGTGGTGGGGGGGTGAGTGGGGGGGGTGGTGGGGGGGTGGTGGGGGGGTGGTGGGGGGGGTGNGTGGGGGGGGTGAGTGGGGGGGGGTGAGGGGGGGTGGTGGTGGGGGGGGGGGGTGGAGGGGGGGTGAGTGGGGGGGTGAGTGGGGGTTAGTGAGGGGGGGGCTGTGGAGGGGGGGTGNGTGAGGGGGGGTGAGTGAGAGGGGGGTGAGAGGGGGGTGAGGGGGGTGAGAGGGGGGTGAGAGGGGGGNTGAGTGGGGGGGGGGTGGTGAGGGGGGGGGGNTGAGTGAGAGGGGGTGAGAGGGGGGTGAGAGGGGGGGTGGTGGTGGGGGGGGGGTGAGAGGGGGGTGGTGGGGGGGGGTGAGTGAGTGGGGGTGAGTGAGTGGGGGGGTGAGAGGGGGGGTGNGTGAGTGGGGGAGGGGGGTGAGTGGGGGGGTGAGAGGGGGGTGAGAGGGGGTGGTGGGTGAGTGGGTGGGTGGNTGGTGNGTGGGCGAGTGTGTCTGTGTACCTGTGTCTCTGTTGTCTATGTGTGTGTCATGTGTGTGTCTGGTGTCTATGTGTGGTGTTGCAGCACTTGCCCCAGTGTGTGGAGGCTGGGGGAGCTGCCGGTGTGTGAAGGTGTTGCGGGCGGGTGGTCTGGTTGCCCACAGCTCANGATTGCACAACTTTGACAACGACTCGTCGAGCGGGTGGTGGTGCTGGTGCTGGTTGGTGCTGCTGGTGGTGGTGGTGCTGGTGGTGGTGTGCTGGTGTGCTGGTGGTGCTGGTGGTGGTGCTGCTGGTGGTGGTGGTGCTGGTGTGTGCTGGTGGTGGTGNTGCTGTGGTGGTGCTGGTGGTGGTGGTNCTGGTGGTGGTGCTGGTGGNGGTGCTGGTGGTGCTGGTGGCGGTGCTGGTGGTGGTGGTGCTGGTGGTGGTGGTGCTGGTGGTGGTGCTGGTGGTGCTGGTGGTGCTGGTGGTGGTGCTGCTGGTGGTGGTGGTGCTGGTGGTGGTGCTGGTGGTGGTGGTGCTGGTGGTGGTGCTGGTGGCGGTGTGGTGGTGCTGGTGGCGGTGCTGGTGGTGCTGGTGGCGGTGCTGGTGGTGGTGCTGGTGGTGGTGGTGCTGGTGGTGGTGTGGTGCTGGTGGTGGTGCTGGTGGTGCTGGTGGTGGTGCTGGTGGTGCTGGTGGTGCTGGTGGTGTGACGTTGGGCCGCCTCATTAACATAATTTATTCAGTTGCGGGGTCGCTCGTGGGAGGAGCGTGGCTTGTAACCCGAGAGTGACGTCATGTCACTTGCTGCCGCGTGACGTCACGAGTTAACAGGAAGTTGCTGCTGCTGCTTCGTGCTTACTGAACTCCGAGGTGAGATTTTCTCATCGTTGTGGTTGTTGTTGTGGTTGTTGTTGTTGTTGNGTACCAAGGTAGAGCCTCGCTGTTTCTCTCTCTCAGGGATGTCAACTGAGTAGCAGCGAGTGTTGGAATCGATGTCCAGATTGGAACTTTGCCCCGCGGGGCCTTGCCTCCTGCCTCGCCTGATGGCGTTCAAGTTTAATTCTCTCGCTCAAGATAAATTTGTCTTCACGCGGCTCGCTACTCTGTAACTTTGGTTTATTGTAGATATTAACGCAGTTTTTTTTCGTGTTTGTTATCAGCCCAAGCCCGCTTGAGCTGCTATACCGCTCTCGTTTTCAGAAGCGACCTGCCAACAACAACAAGGTGAGGCTTGTCAACACGTGGCGCTGTTCACTCTGGACGCGGCACCGCGAGTCGGTGTCTGTGGGTCACAGGCGCTCAGCGCCGCGTGCCGCTGTTCACTCTGAACGAGTGGAGGGGGGCACCGCGGGGGGGGGGGGCAGGAGGTAAATCCATGCCGCCGCCACGGGGAGAGGGAGAGACACGGGGAGCGCCTCGGCTGTGTCGGTTGATCCTCCATTCGTTACTTGGTGGAGTGACGCGGCATTAATGTCACCGCTAGAAGCCTCCTGGTTCCACCAGCCCACAGGGGATTATTGTGTCCGTCCGTCCGTCCGTCGTGCATCCAGAAATGGGAGGGGTGGGGCTGGGTGGGGAGGGGCTGGTCACCCCGTGGTACCCTTATAAAACTCAACGTTTCACCTACTCACTCCGGCTTGTGCCCACCCTCACAGTCGGGCATATTTGCGGAATACACCACGCCGCCGTTGACCCTGCAGGCCATTGATCGAGCAACCCGACGTTCCTACCAGCTCCCTCCGCAGCAGGAATGTGTTCTGATGGTGCGGACTGCTGCGTTGTGTTTCACACGACACAGGATTGACGACGGGAGGAGAAGGGCACGGTGGGTTCACGGCTCCACAAGCGGCAGCAGCAGCAGCACCAGCAGCAGCAGCAGCAAGCAGCAGCAGCAGTAGCTGCAGCAGCAGCAGCGAGAACTTGCCGGCCACATGTCGCTGCGATGTGTCGCGTTGCTGTTTCTCGTCTCCGTCTCCTTCCAAGGTGATGATCGCCGCCGCCGTGAACATCGGCAGCATCCAGCAGCATCCCCCCCCCCCCACCTCATCCGATCGTGGTTCGGCTTCACCGTGTGAATCGTTGTCTGTAGACGCGGAAGATTCGTGGCACCCCACACACGCGAATTGGCGCTGTACGATGGGGAGTCTTTCTTTAAAAAAGAGTCGCGATTTGCTGAGTGCTGATTTGCTGAGTGCGACGGGCGACGCTTCGTTGGTTCCTGCACGACGGTGGATTCCATCGTGTAAGTCGTGATCTAGCCTCGTTTACTGTACACTTCACTACTACACTACACTATACACTACACTATACACTACACTACTATACACTACTATATACTACACTATACACTACAATACACTACACTATACACTACACTACTATACACTACACTACGATACACTACAGTAACATACTCTGCACTAATATATACTGCTGCACAATACATTATACACTACACTACTATCCTCTAAACTACAGTACTATAAACTACACTATACACTACATACACTACTATACACTACACTACTATACACTACACTATACACTACACTATACACTACACTAGCAGTCTGCAGCGTGACTTGCGTGCGATGACCGTCATCGCCGCAGGCGTCGAAGCGGCGATCTCCGTGGCGGTGACCCCGCTGGTCGAGGTGGAGCTGGGAAGTCCGCTGGTGATCCCCTGCACGGTCACCAGCTCCGTGGGCGACCAGGTGGTCACTCAGTGGTTCATCGTGAGTAGCGCCACCCCCACCCCCACCCACACGCACACCGCCGCTTGTCACGCTCGGATACGTACGTCGTATGCCCTGCCCAGAGACTCAGCACTGTTACCCATAGACTCAGCACTGTTACACGTAGACTCAGCACTGTTACACATAGACTCAACACTGCACCATAGACTCAGCACTGTTACACGTAGACTCAGCACTGTTACACGTAGACTCAGCACTGTTACACATAGACTCAACACTGTTACCCATAGACTCAAGACTCAACACTGCCACCCATAGACTCAACACTGCCATAGACTCAACACTACCACCCATAGACTCAACACTGCCATAGACTCAACACTGCCCATAGACTCAACACTGCCATAGACTCAACACTGCCACCCATAGACTCAACACTGCTACCCATAGACTCCAACCCCCCCCCGGCACAGATTTCACAATCTTCGCGAACGAGGATCTCGTACCGCGACGCGCGACTCTTCGTGGCGGACGTGGGCACCGGCTACGAGAGTCGCATCGACGCTCGCCGCAGCGACTCCGCGCTGGCGCTGAACGCGACGGAGACCGCTGACGAGCGCGACTTCGTCTGCCAGGTGGTGGCGGGGCGCGCCGGCGTGGCCGAAGCCACTGCAAGCGTGCGGGTGTTTTGTAAGCGAGCGCCACGGGGGGCCACTTGCTACCGTACTCTTAGGTGGTTTTTGTTCGGTAAAGTCGCGTGGGTAAAACATTTAAATTAATAAAAGTAAAATAAAAATAAAATAAAAATCACGAAGTTTCGGAGGCAACACAAGACTCCGTCTTCAGGTGGACTCTGTCACAGCACTATACACTACTATACACTACACTATACACTAATATACACTACACTATACACTACTATACACTACACTATACACTAATATACACTGCACTATTATACACTATACACTACACTATACACTAATATACACTGCACTATTATACACTATACACTAATATACACTACACTATACACTAATATACACTTCACTATTATACACTATACACTACACACTACCACACGACGTTTCGGAGTCAAGTTGGACTCGCCAGCACGTAACGGCCCTCCCCCCGTGTGTCCCCCTCCCCCCTCCCCCTGTGTCCCTCCCAGCGGCCCCCACGGTGGCCGTGACGGCGAGCCAGAGGCCCGTGCTGCTCAAGCCGCAGCACCACCACAAGGTGAGCAGCCCGCGGCCTGCGCGGACATTCTTCTAGTTCACACTCCGGCCTGGCGCTCCGTCTCCTGGCGGCAGAGGTCGCAACCAGGTACCCCATACCCGTACCCTACCCCATACCCGGCTACCCGTACCCGATACCCGTACCCTACCCCATACCCGGCTACCCGATACCCGTACCCTACCCGATACCCGTACCCTACCCCATACCCGGCTACCCGTACCCGGCCGGGTACGAGTACCCGTTTGCGACCCTGATGCGGCCAGGTACGGGTAGGCCGTGAGTCACTGGTGAGTCACCGTTTGCCACTCATTTCCCAACGTCTTGTCTCTTCTCACAATTCAAGTTCTTAGAATCAACCCACCCGCGCCTGCAAGATGGCTTCATCCCAGAGGTCGCAATCAGGTACCCGATACTCGTACCCTACCCGTACCGGCCGGGTACGGGTAGGGTACGGGTAGGGTACGGGTAGGGTACGGGTACGGCCGGGTACGGGTACGGGTACCCATTTGCGACCCTGGTGCGGCCGGGTACGGGTACGGGTACGAGGGGTAAGGAATCAAAACCCGTTTGCGACCTCTGCCTAACGGTCACCTAGGGGTGGTTTTGTTACCTTAACGGCGGTGCTGTAGACGCCACCGATTCGTGATTCTAACGTGATTTAGTTTTAGTTTGGAGATGTTGACTACCTCGCCTGGTGCACAGGAGGTCGTGGGTTCGTATATAGTAGTGTAGTGTATAGTGTAGTGTATAGTGTATAGTAGTGTAGTGTATAGTGTAGTGTATAGTAGTGTAGAGTGTAGTGTATAGTGTAGTGTATAGTGTAGTGTATAGTGTAGTGTGTAGTATAGTAGTGTATAGTATAGTAGTGTATAGTAGTGTACTGTATAGTAGTGTATAGTAGAGTAGTGTATTAGTGTATAGTAGTGTATAGTGTAGTGTGTAGTATAGTAGTGTATAGTAGTGTACTGTATAATGTAGTGTGTAGTATAGTAGTGTATAGTGTAGTAGTGTATAGTATATTATTTTATAGTAGAGTGGTGTATAGTATATTAGTGTATATTATAGTAGTGTACCACACCCGGCTGCATTTGTCTCCCTAGTGGCGATGTGTACACACCGCACCAGGTATTCCTTTGAGGCTGAGTCAACCTAGGGGAGGCTCAGAACCGGTTCAGATAATCGTCACTGATGTTGGCCGTGAGTGGGAATCGAACTTGGGTCGCCAGGTTTCGTGGCGCGACGCGCTAACTGGTTCTGTGCCTCCCCTAGGTCGACTCAGCCTCAAATAAATACCTGGTGCAGTGCGGTAAAAACATCGCCACTGGGGAGACAAAGGCGGCCGGGCGTGGTGCTGGCCACCCACCCCCTCGTGTGCCGTTCCGGCCTTCATAGGTGCTACTCGCTAACAGCACTTGCCCCTACGGTCTGTTAAGGCTACACGGGGATCTTTGTTGCGTGTGTTGGTCTGTTTCCCTCTCCTGCAGATCGGTGAATGTTACGTGCGCAACGCTTACCCAGAGCCCCTCGTCACGTGGTACAAGGATTCCTGCCCCTGTGGCCATCACCTGGTAAGTGGATCTGCCGGTGAATGTATCTGTCGGTGAATGTATCTGTTGGTGAATGAGTGTATAGTGTAGTGTATAGTAGTTTAGTGTATAATAGTGTAGTGTATAGTAGTGTATAGTGTAGTGTATAGTGTGTAGTGTATAGTGTAGTAGTGTATAGTATAGTGTATAGTAGTAGTGTAGTGTAGAGTGTAGTAGTGTATAGTGTAGTAGTGTAGTAGTGTATAGTGTAGTGTATAGTAGAGTGTATAGTGTAGTGTATAGTGTAGTGTATAGTGTAGTGTATAGTGTAGTGTATAATAGTGTATAGTAGTGTATAGTAGTGTATANTGTAGTGTATAGTGTAGTGTATAGTGTAGTGTATAGTTTAGTGTATGTGTATAGTCGTAGTGTATAGTGTAGTAGTCTAGTAGNGTATAGTCTAGTAGTGTATNGTATGTAGTATATNGTGTATATGTATAGTGTAGTGTGTAGTGTATAGTGTATAGTGTAGTGTATATGTAGTGTGTAGTGTAGTGTATNGTANTCTGTAGTGTATAGTGTAGTGTAGAGTGTAGTGTATAGTGTATGTATAGTTTAGTGTATANTGTAGTGTATAGTGTAGTGTATAGTGTAGTGTATAGTGTAGTGTATAGTAGNAGTGTATAGTGTAGTGTATAGTGTAGTGTATAGTGTATAGTGTAGTGNATAGTGTAGTGTATAGTGTAGTGTATAGTGTAGTGTATAGTGTAGTGTATAGTGTAGTGTACACTGCTACGTGGTGCAGGGAGTAAACATCGCCACTGCGGAGACAAAGCTGGCAGGGCGTGGTGTGCCACCGTGACGGGCTGCCACTCGCCAACAGCACTTGCCCCTACAGCCTGTTAAGGCCACGCGGGGGACCTTTGTCTGTGTGCGTGCGCCGCTAGACGTGAAAGTGACGGGGACGGTGGCGACGGAGTCCGACGGCACCTTCGCCGTGACGTCCGCCCTGAGCTACCAGCTGCAGAGGTGGGACGTGGGAGCCGGGTACCGCTGCGTGGTCAACTACACCGTGCCGGGCGGCAGGAGCGAGGCCGTTGCCTCGGAGACGATCACGTGACGGTGCATTGTGAGTACGGGCGGGACACAGCAGACACAATAGGCGTACACAACAGACACAGCAGGCAGACACAGCAGACACAACAGGCGTACACAACAGACACAGCAGGCAGACACAGCAGACACAACAGGCGTACACAGCAGGCACAACAGGCGTACACAGCAGACACAACAGGCATACACAGCAGACACAACAGGCGTACACAACAGACACAGCAGGCAGACACAGCAGACACAACAGGCGTACACAACAGACACAGCAGGCAGACACAGCAGACACAACAGGCGTACACAGCAGGCACAACAGGCGTACACAGCAGACACAACAGACGTACACAGCAGACACAACAGGCGTACACAGCAGACACAACAGGCGTACACAGCAGGCACAACAGGCAAACACAACAGACACAACAGGCGTACACAGCAGACACAACAGGCGTACACAGCAGACACAACAGGCGTACGCAGCAGGCACAACAGGCGTACACAACAGACACAACAGGCGTACACAGCAGACACAACAGACGTACACACCAGACACAACAGGCGTACACAGCAGACACAACAGGCGTACACAGCAGACACAACAGGCGTACACAGCAGACACAACAGGCGTACACAGCAGACACNGCAGGCGTACACAGCAGACGGATGTGCGTGACACGTGTCACGTGAGGATGGATCCGGGTTGCTGACGTATTACAACTCGTCACGACGATTGGTTCTGCCGGTCCTGGTCCACAGCCAATGGGGGAGCCTGGGGGCGTGGCCCTGACGTGATGGCAAGGTGACAGCTTCTCGGTTCTTTCGGTAAAGTCGCCACGTAGAAGGGAAATAATAAAATAATAAAAATAAAATAATTCTCACGACGTTTCGGCCACAACGCAAGCAGCCGTCCTCAGGTGGAGAACAGGTCTGTCTGCTTCAGACTCTGTCTCCCCGACAGACCTGTCTCCACCTGAGGACGGCTGCTTGCGTTGTGGCCGAAACGTCGTGAGAATTATTTTATTATGTTTATTTTTATTATTTTATTACTTCCCTTCTACTTGATGACTTTACCGAAAGAACCGAGAAGATGAATCCCTGCAGTCACGAAAGCTTTAAATCGAAATTAAGGTGACAGCTGTAAGGAGATGATTGGTTCTGCTGGCTTTGGCCTCAGCCAATGGGGAGACGAGTCAGGGGCGTGGTCCGGGAGCTTACAAGGGAGCCTGGAATATTCCACGGAGGCTAACCAGGATTGGTGGAAACGTACCACGTGACCCGGGTATTAAATAGGGGTGGAGACGACGACACGTGGTCAGAACGGGAACGAACGGAGGAAGGGGCCACGCGGGAGCGGGGCTCCGGGTTGCCATGTGGTCCAGGCTGCCACGTGGTCCAGGCTGCCACGTGGTCCAGGCTGCCACGTGGTCCAGGCTGCCACGTGGTCCAGGCTGCCACGTGGTCCAGGCTGCCACGTCAGCAGTGTGAAGGAAAGCTGTAATGCAAGTTGAACAAAAGACCGGATTCCAGAAGTCGCTCACTTGGACAACAAAAAGACATCATTAGACCTTCTTTGCCAGTACCAAAATGTATTACTAAAAGGGGTTTTTCCAATTTTTTCTGGCAACAAGACTGAACCTTTCTACGAGGATTCGTGTAACTGCATCACCACAATGCTTGCGGTCAAAATGTAAACAAAACACACTCTGTGATAACACTGGTCAACACACTTTGTCTGGCATAAGGTATTCAAACGGTTTAATTTTGGGGTGCCGATTCCAAATCTGGCATCAGTTTTTGTCTATCACATCAGGTTTTGAGGTATCAAATATTGCATTTTCATTAAAAAACAGCAAATTTATGCTCATATACGAATAGCTAAACAGACATCTATACAATAATAAGATACAATATATAATAATAATGAAACAAACATTTAATGAGCCGTAGCACAAAGTTGTGTGAGTGACTGCATGCTAATGTGAGTGAATGCATATTACCGTGTAAGAATTTAATTGTGAAGATAAGAAAAATATGCACTGAAAGGTCATTCACAATAGTGATGCTGCATCTGCATCAACGACCTCTTCTTTGACGATCTCCGATGTACAGCTTGTGGAATCGCTCATCAAGGACCAGCAGTAATCTGCCATCAGTTTCAAGGACAATGTCAATATATTATAATATATTGTCATTGTCCTTGAAACTGATTGGTCCACACCAAGGGACGGCTTTCTTTTGAGCCTCAGCGGTAATTGACGACGATGATGATGATTGTTATCGATGGCGAGTGACATTGTTATTGATGATGATGACGATGATTTACGATGACGAGTGGCATTGTTATTGATGATGATGATGATGATTTACGATGACGAGTGGCATTGTTATGATGATGATGATGATGATTTACGATGACGAGTGGCATTGTTATTGATGATGATGATTTACGATGACGAGTGGCACGGTGAATGTCTGCGGGCGGTGGGGNATGTGTAGATCCACCCAGGAGGGTGGCCCTCATCCTGGAGTCTCCACGCGCGGCCGTGATGGAGGGCGACACGGTCGTGCTGAGGTGCCGTGCTGATGGATTCCCCCTCCCGAGGTCGACTTCTACAGGGTGAGGAGGCGGCGATGATGATGACGATGACGACGATGATGATGATGATGATGACGATGATGACGACGATGATGATGACGATGATGATGACGATGACGATGATGATGATGATGACGATGATGACGATGATGATGACGATGATGATGACGATGATGATGACAATTATGATGACGATGATGATGATGACGATGATGATGACGACGATGATGACGATGATGATGACGATGACGATGATGATGACGACGATGATGACGATGATGATGATGATAATGATGACGATGATGATGACGATGATGACGATGATGACGACGATGATGATGATGATGACGATGATGATGACGATGATGACGATGACGATGACGACGATGATGATGATGACGACGATGGCGATGATGATGATGACGATGATGATGACGACAACGATGATGATGATGACAACGACGATGATGCTCCCCCGCCCGTCAGAGCTCCCCGACGCGGGTGGACTACGGCCACGCGACTGCGGGGGACGCGCTCACCCTGCCCGCCGTCACCCGCGGCCACAGCGGCACCTACGGCTGCCGCGTCCGTAGCGGCAACGGGGTCCATGGCCGTCTCAGCGGCAGCGTCGACCTCCTGGTGCACTGTGAGCGGCGGGGGGGGGGGGGGGGTGACGGGAGGGAGGGAGGGGAGGGTCAAGAGGGAGGGAGGGAGGGGAGGGTCAAGAAGGAGGGGGAGGGAGGGAGGGAGGAGGGGAGGGAGGGAGACTTTGTGGGAGGAGGAGGTGGAGACGCTACGAAGGAGAGTGACCGTCTCGGAGTTTGTCGAGCGGATTTCTTTAAGATGCCGACTCTCCCGGGACGGGAACGGCGCGTCGTGCATTCGCATGATTCTTCTTGGCGTCTTTTTCGGTGTAAAGCTTCTTTCGTGACTGCTGCAGGGATTCATCTTCTTTGGTTCTTTCGGTAAAGTCACGTAGAAGGGAAGTAATAAAGTAAGAAAAATAAAACATTATAAAATACAATTCTCACGACGTTTCGGCCACAACGAAAGCAGCCGTCCTCAGGTGAAGAACAGGGATGTCGGAAAGACAGCGTCATTCACTTCATCATCATCAACATCATCAACATCATCAACAACATCATCATCATTAACATTAATAATCAACATCATCATCAACATCATCTTCAAAATCATCATCATCAACATCATCATCTACATCTTTGTTTTTTCGATTTAAAGCTTTCGTGACTGCAGGGATTCATCTTCTTGGTTATTTCGGTAAAGTCACGTAGAAGGGAAATAATAAAACAATTAAAATAAGACATAATACAATAAAATTCTCCCGACGTTTCGGCCACAACGCAAGCACCGTCCTCAGGTTGTGGCAGAAACGTCGTGAGAATTTTGATTTTGTTTTATTTTATTATTTTATTACTTCCCTTCTACGTGACTTTACCGAAAGAACCAAGAAGATTCTCGTCGTTGTTGTTGTCATCGTCGTTGTGTGATTGCCGAACGGGCTTGGCGGAGTGACTTACGTGTCTCCTGGAGACCACCACGGGGGCCCACTCCACCGTCGCCGACAGCGGTCCCGGCGGGGCCGTCTGCAGTGGACGCTCCTCGTCCTCCTCGGTTGTTGTTGTTGTCGTCTGCGCGGGAGACTCCTCGTTGTTTATTGTTGTTAGTTAACGTCGTCTGCGCCCGGGAGACTACAGTGGGCGAGTGCCCCGTCAGGTACGGTGTCGGTCTTGTTGGCAGATAGAAGGTCAAAAACAATTATTGTTTTTTCTTCGACAAATGAGGTTCCAATGGTGTAAATGCTTCACCCCAGAGCTCCCTCATACTCTGACGGTGCATTGTCTTTGTAAAAACAAATGTCGCCTTTTGGCGTCATCTGGTCCAACCCATGTGAGACTTGGCTCTAAGGAAAGCTGTCTCGGGTGTGGACCAACAACTTCAAGGACAGTGCATACATTATCAGAGTTGTGTCTTTTGTTTGCATTATGACCGCAGGTATCGTGGTCTATGCAAACATGACTCCTCGTAAAAAAAAGNTGTCAGTTTTGTTGCAAAATAGAAGGGTAAAAAAACAATTATCATACCCCGTCAGTGTCACCATCACCCCACCGTGACCCCCCACCACCCCACCAACCCTCCACCCCTCCACCCCACCGTGACCCACGTGACTCCACCGTGACCCCACCGTGACCCACCGCCCCACCGCCCGAGTTGGATTCCCGCTCGCAGCCAACAGCAGCGGTAGCGATTATCTGAACCGCTCCTGGGCCTCCCCTAGGTCTACTCAGCCTCTAATTAGTACCTGTAGTAAACATGGCTCGCACGGGGGAGACAAGGTCTGGTGGTGGTGGTGGTGACGGTGGTGGTGGTGGTGACGGTGGTGGTGGTGGTGGTAGTGACGGTGGTGGTGGTGGTGGTGACGGTGGTGGTGGTGGTGACGGTGACGGTGGTGGTGGCGGTGGTGACGGTGGTGGCGGTGGTGACGGTGGTGGTGGCGGTGACGGTGACGGTGGTGACGGTGGTGGTGGTGGTGGTGATGGTGACGGTGGTAGTGGTGGTGACGGTGGTGGTGGTGGTGACGGTGACGGTGGTGGTGGCGGTGGTGACGGTGGTGGTGGCGGTGACGGTGGTGGTGGTGGTGACGGTGGTGGTGGCGTGACGGTGACGGTGACGGTGGTGGTGGTGACGGTGACGGTGGTGGTGGCGGTGGTGGTGGCGGTGACGGTGACGGTGGTGGTGACGGTGGTGGTGGTGGTGGTGACGGTGGTGGTGGCGGTGGTGACGGTGGTGGTGGTGACGGTGACGGTGGTGGTGGCGGTGGTGACGGTGGTGGTGGCGGTGACGGCGGTGGTGGTGGTGGTGACGGTGGTGGTGGTGACGGTGACGGTGGTGGTGGCGGTGGTGGTGACGGTGGTGGTGACGGTGACGGTGGTGGTGGCGGTGGTGACGGTGGTGGTGGCGGTGATGGTGGTGGTGGCGGTGACGGTGGTGACGGTGGCGGTGGTGGAGGTGGTGGTGGCGGTGGTGACGGTGGTGACGGTGGCGGTGACGGTGGCGGTGACGGTGACGGTNGTGGTGGTGGCGGTGACGGTGGTGACGGTGGCGGTGACGGTGGCGGTGATGGTGGCGGTGACGGTGACGGTGGTGGCGGTGGCGGTGACGGTGGCGGCGGTGGCGGTGGTGGTGACGGTGACATTTACGAAGATGAGACTGAGACGAGTGGATGTTGTGTGTTTATATTTGGAGTGTGTGTTGCACGGTTAGGGGGCTACAGGTCATCTCAGTCGACCCGTGGCACCTGCCGGGTCTGCCTCGTGACCTCCTCCTGCCTGTGGGCCAGAGGTCGCAAACGGGTTTTGATTCCTTACCCTCGTTCCCGCCGCACCAGGGTCGCAAACGGGTACCCGTACCCATACCCGGCCGTACCCGTACCCTACCCGAAATGAGTGACAAACGGTGACTCACCAGTGACTCACGGCCTACCTGTACCCGTACCCAGCCGGGTACGGGTATCGGGTACACGGTTGCGACCTCTGCTGTGGGCATTCGACACTTGGCCTGGCCTCAACGTGCACGTAGCCTGGCACAAGCGCCGTAGTGACGTCACCGCCACTTAGTGGTGTGTGTGTCGGTGAGTGTACGTGTGTGTGGTGACAGTCAGACGATCGGATTGATGGGGGGGGGGGGGCGCTGAGGAGGGTGACAGGGGAGCGGAGCGAGTGAGACCGATGGTGTTTGACGTCTGGCGAGGGAAGTTTACGCGAGCCTAGAGGTGGAGGGGGGGGCTGGGGGGGGGGGGGGGGGGGGGGGGGGAGAGCGCCGGGCCTGACGCCGGCCGCCTTCCCGGCGCTGTGCGTCCCTCCCGCAGGCCGCGTCGTCACCGTCACCGCCACCGCCACCCTCCGTGCCACGGGCCTGGGGAGGTCGCGGCCCGTCAAGGTCGCTGCGGAAGGTCACTCTCTCGCTCACTCACTCTCTCACTCGCTCACTCGCTCACTCACTCTCTCTCTCACTCACTCTCTCTCTCGCTCGCTCACTCTCTCTCACTCGCTCACTCTCTCGCTCACTCGCTCTCTCGCTCACTCGCTCACTCCCTCTCCACTCTCTCGCTCACTCCTCGCTCACCCTCTCGCTCGCTCACTCGCTCACTCTCTCCCTCACTCACTCTCTCACTCTCTCGCTCACTCTCTCGCTCACTCTCTCGCTCACTCACTCACTCTCTCGCTCACTCACTCTCNGCTCACTCTCTCGCTCACTCTCTCTCACTCACTCTCTCGCTNACTCACTCGCTCACTCACTCACTCTCTCGCTCGCTCACCACTCTCTCTCTCTCTCACTCGCTCACTCACTCACTCACTCTCCACTCGCTCACTCACTCACTCGCTCACTCACTCGCTCACTCACTCACTCGCTCGCTCTCTCGCTCACTCACTCACTCGCTCTCTCACTCACTCTCTCTCTCACTCACTCTTCTCTCTCTCACTCTCTCACTCACTCTCTCTCGCTNTCTCACTCTCTCGCTCACTCTCTCGCTCTCTCACTCACTCTCTCTNCTCTCTCACTCCTCACTCTCTCACTCTCTCGCTCACTCTCTCTGACTCTCTCTCACTCACTCACTCTCTCGCTCGCTCACTCTCTCACTCTCTCGCTCACTCTCTCACTCTCTGCTCTCTCACTCTCTCGCTCTCTCTCGCTCGCTCACTCTCTCACTCTCTCGCTCGCTCGCTCACTCACTCTCTCTCGCTCACTCTCTCGCTCACTCACTCTCTCTCGCTCACTCTCTCGCTCGCTCACTCTCTCTCTCCGACTCTCTCTCTCGCTCACTCTCTCTCTCTCTCACTTCTCTCTCACTCGCTCGCTCTCTCGCTCTCTTTCTCTCCACTCGCAGGAGGAGCGGAGAAAGCAGAGTTGTCAGCACGTGGGCTGCCGTGGTTCGCCATCATCGTCCTCCCCTCTTCGTCGTCCTCTCTATTTGGGCGATTCTCTACGCTTGCTCCAAAGAGTCGCAAGAGGAGAGATTACGAGCAGGAGGAGGAGAGGCGGCTTTGTCGCGAGCGTGGACGCTGACCGTGCGCTGCTGCTGCTGTCCAGAGCCCCGCGCAGCGCAGCCGTTGGCCGAGTTGTACGGCCGGTGACGAGGTGGTGGTGGTGCCGACGGCCTGTCGGGGCCTCAACCACCATCGTCAACGTCATCATCATCACCATCACCACCATCACCATCATCACCACCACGTCATCAACATCACAACCATCGTCATCACCATCATCATCACCACCATCGTCATCACCACCACATCACCACCACCATCATCACCACCACCTCATCAACATCACAACCATCATCACCACCACCATCATCATCACCACCACCATCACCACCATCATCATCACCAACACCATCACCACCACCATCATCATCACCACCACTCATCAACATCACAACCATCGTCATCACCATCATCATCATCACCATCATCACCATCATCATCACCACCACCATCGTCACCACCATCATCATCACCACCACCACCACCATCGTCACCACCATCATCATCACCACCACCGTCATCACCATCACCACCATCATCACCATCACCACCATCATCACCATGTGTCTTTTGTGTTTGAGCTCAGATCGAACACGGATCGAGCCTTGACATTCAATTGAATTCACCTGTCCCTGTCCTGTGTCTGTCCCTGTGTCTGTCCCTGTGTCTGTCTCTGTCCCTGTGTCTGTCCCTGTGTCTGTCTCTGTCCCTGTGTCTGTCCCTGTGTCTGTGTGTTCGAGCACGGATCGAGCTCGGATTGAACTGCGCCATGTTTATTATACTGCTGTTTTATTTGTGCCAACACATATGAACTTTCACGTGTTTATTATACTGCTCTTTTATTTGTGTCAACACGTATGAACTGTCACGTGTTTATTATACTGCTGTCTTGTTTGTGTCAACACGTGTGACCTGTCACGTGTTTATTATACTGCTGTCTTGTTTGTGTGAACACGTGTGACCTGTCACGTGTTTATTATACTGCTGTCTTGTTTGTGTCAACACGTATGAACTGTCACGTGTTTATTTACCGGCGTCTTATTTGTTGGAGCTCGGATCGAGCTGCGGCGTTTTGAATAAAACATTTTTCAAGTCGACAAACAGCGTCCCCGTCACGTGATGTCTGGATGGACAAACCGACCCCTCCCACCTGAGCCTCTCCCCCTTGACGCCGATTGGCTTTCTTCCGCATTGACAATCGATCATGAACACGATAGATCATTAACACAATCGATCATTCATTCCGTCGCGGATTCGTTTCATGTCGTTGCAGCGACACTTGTCACAACGCCGCCGGGTTTATGCGGCGAAGGCCGTGAGATTCTTTCAAAACTAAACTCTAAACTAAATCTTCTTGGTTCTTTCGGTAAAGTCACGTAGAAGGAAATAATGAAATAATAAAAATATAAATACAATTCTCACGACGTATCTGTCGGGAGACAGCGACTGAATGAAACATGAATGAAACATTCAGACCTGTTCTTCACCTGAGGACGGCTGCTTGCGTTGTGGCCGAAACGTCGTGAGAATTATTTTATTTAGTTTATTTTTATTATTTCATTATTTCCCTTCTACGTGACTTTACCGAAGAACCAATATAAACTCAATTTTTNATTTTGATTTAAAGCTTTCCTGCAGGGATTATCTTGGTTCTTTCGGTAAAGTCACGTAGAAGGGAAATAATAAAACAATAAAAATAAAAAAAAAACATTTCTCACGACGTTTCGACTGCAACACAAGCAACCAGCACCAGGTGTGAAATCACAGCAAGAATTTGAAAAAAGTGGATTTCACACCTGATGATGATTGCTTGTGTTGCGGAATTTTTATTGTTTTATATTATTTTATTATTTCCCTTCTACGTGACTTTACCGAAAGAACCAAGAATAACTCTACTAACCCAGAGGGAAAATGGACTGAGTCAATCCCAATCAGGATTTGAATTTCACGACCTTGAGATTGAGAGCTGATCCCTGTACCGCTGAAGCCTGCATCTGAAGGAAATCACCCATTAATTTCATATGAATGTTCACAAATGAACATAGTAAAATATCGATTTAAAGCTTTCGTGACTGCAGGGATTCATCTCTTGGTTCTTTCGGTAAAGTCACGTAGAAGGGAAGCAATAATAATATTAAGTTTTAAATATTTNATTACTTCCCTTCTACGTGACTTTACCGAAAGAACCAAGAAGAAAAATTCTCAGATAGTTTAGTTAAATAGTTTAATTTAATAATTTAATTTACCTTTTTTCAAAGTTTAATATACTATTCTTGTTTCTTTCGGTAAAGTAACGTAGAAGGGAAACAAAATAATAAAATATAAANCAATGCAATTCCCACGACGTTTCGACTGCAACACAAGCAATCATCACCACCAGGTGTGACATCGCTGTCCGTGGTGCTGACGTTGAGATGAAACCGCCACTTTCAAATCGTCCTGCCGTGTGTCTGGCGTCGTGAGAGAGAGAGACGGTGAAAGATGACCACACGATGCCCCAGATATCTTCCATGGTGGGTTGGCAGTCACCTTGACGGCAATAACCTCGTTCAGTAGTGATACAATAAATACACTGGTCAACAACAAATACATGTTTTTCTGGCCTGGACTTTTGCAGCTGTTCTAGACTAATTTCAGGGTGCCGATTCCAAATCTGATCTCAGATTTGCTCCATCACATCTCATTTTATGCTATCGGCATACCCCATTTTCATTGATTTTACCCGAAATTAACTCTGTCACTTATGATTGCAAGTTGTTGCGAGTCGGTGACTGCTTTAGTGTTAAAATACGGTGCTGTATTTAGGGCAGTGTGTTTAAATATCATTTTATGTAGATATCCACATTATTTAAGATTTTTCTTCCGCAGTTTTTATTGAAAATGCAATATTGATATCTCAAAAACTTGATGTGATAGACAAAAACTGATGCCAGATTTGGAATCAGCAGCCCCCCCCCCCCCAAAATTACCTTAAACCCGTTGGAATACCTTATGCCAGAACAAGTGTGTTGACCAGTGTTATTGTAACAACAATGCAATAGCAATGGTCATCAATGTTACTGATAAGGATACTTTAGTATTATTATGAGGGTTACACCCCCCCACCACCTCCATAGAACATGGGTTGACTCACGGGTGACCGCCCGATGTGGTTTGTAAACACGTTCAACGTCGAGGGGGTTGTCGGTTATTGATCTTCTCCAGCACACAATTCGGTGTGTCCTCGGACGTGGTGAAGGAGTTTTAAGTTCTCTTCTGCTCGCCAGAGTCGGCGATTAGAGACTTGAGTCTCGAAGCACGTGGAGATTATTTCACCTAAAAAACAAACACATTCCTGCTGCGGAGGGAGCTGCTAGGAACGTCGGGTTGCTCGCTCAATGGCCTGCAGGGTCAACGGCGGCGTGGTGTATTTCGCAAATATGCCGACAGTGAGGGCGGGCACAAGCCGGCGTGAGTAGGTTAAACGTTGAGTTTTATAAGGGCACCACAGGGTGACCAGCCCTCACCACCCACCCACCCCTCCCACCCCCCACCCACCCCCCTCCCACCCAGCCCCCCACCCCACCCACCCTCCACCCCCACCCAGCCCNCCCCCCNACCCACCCCTNCCACCCTCCCACCCCCCCCCCCNACCCACCCACCNTCCCACCCGCCCNTCAACCCCCACCCAGCCCTCCCACCCTCCNACCCAGCCCTCCCACCCTCCCACCAGCCCNTCCCACCACCCACCCAGCCCCCCACCCCCACCCACCTCCCACCAGCCCTCCCACCTCCCACCCAGCCCTCCCCACCCTCCCACAGCCCTCCCACCNAGCCCCTCCCACCCTCCCACCCAGCCCTCCCCAGNCCTCCCCACCCAGCCCTCCCCACCCTCCCACCNAGCCCTCCCCACCNTCCCACCCACCCTCCCCCACCCCCCCCACCCCCCCCACCCTCCCACCNACCCTCCCCACCTCCCACCCAGCCCTCCCACCCAGCCCTCCCACCCTCCCACCCAGCCCTCCCACCCAGCCCTCCCACCNTCCCNACCCACCCTCCCCCCCAGCCCACCCAGCCCTCCCACCTCCCACCCAGCCCTCCCACCCAGCCCNTCCCACCCTCCACCCAGCCCTCCCACCCAGNCCCTCCCACCCAGCCCCTCCCCACCTCCCACCCAGCCCCTCCCACCCTCCCACCCAGCCCTCCCACCCGCCCTCCCACCCTCCCNACCCAGCCCTCCCACCCAGCCCTCCACCCTCCCACCCAGCCCTCCCACCCTCCCACCCAGCCCTCCCACCCAGCCCTCCCACCCTCCCACCCAGCCCTCCCACCCTCCCCACCCAGCCCNTCCCNACCCTCCCCACCCACCCCTCCCCACCCTCCCCACCCTCCCCACCCAGCCCTCCCCACCCTCCCACCCACCCCTCCCCACCCTCCCNACCCAGCCCCTCCCACCTCCCACCCAGCCCCTCCCCCCCCTCCCACCCAGCCCCTCCCACCCTCCCACCCAGCCCTCNCCACCCACCNTCCCACCCAGCCCTCCCACCCTCCCACCCAGCCCTCCCCACCCACCCCACCCAGACCCTCCCCACCCTCCCACCCAGCCCCTCCCACCCAGCCCTCCCCACCNCCCCACCAGCCCTCCCACCCAGCCCTCCCCACCCTCCCNACCCAGCCCTCCCACCCAGCCCCACCCAGCCCCTCCCCACCCTCTCCACCCAGCCCCTCCCACCCAGCCCCTCCCACCTCCCNACCCAGCCCCTCCCCACCCAGCCCTCTCCACCCAGCCCCTCCCCACCAGCCCTCCCCACCNTCCCCACCCAGCCCCTCCCACCCTCCCCACCCAGCCCCCCCCACCCTCCCCACCCAGCCCTCCCCACCGCCCCCCCCCCCCCACCCAGCCCCCTCCCCACCCTCCCCACCCAGCCCTCCCCCCATATGTGGATGCACACGGACACAACAATCTCCTGCGGGCTGGTGTGAGCAGGAGGTTGCTCGCAGTAAGAATCGCTGCAATGTGTCTGTGTGGATGTGCGGGCTAAGAGCTTCACAGATCATCGGGTTTCCTGCGGCAATGTTCTCGTGGAACTTCCTTCATCAGTTCAGCGGCATTGAGCACTCAGGCTTCGCCTAGAAGTAGGTTAGTAGGCCTCAAGCCTTAGGCCTAGCGGTTTAAACTATAATTTGTTTACTCATCTAAGGTGTTTAATTACTTAATTTTACAGAGATCGTTAGATTGGCAGATCTTCAGTCACCCTTAATCTATAAGTGCTTTTTAACTAATTTGATGATTCTCACGCCGCAGGCTTCGCCTAGTAACAGGTTAGTAGGCCTCAAGCCTTCGGCCTAGCGGTTTAAACCTTAATTTGTTTATTCACACTATGGGGACCTCATTTGCCAGTAAAAATATGATAATTGGTTCTTTACCCTTCTATCTGGCAACAAAACTGACACCTTTTTGCAAGGAGTCATGTTTGCATAGACCGCAATACCTGCAGTCATAATACTGACACCTTTTTGCAAGGAGTCATGTTTGCATAGACCGCAATACCTGCAGTCATAATACATGACTGCAGGTATTGCGGTCTATGCAAACATGACTCCTTGCAAAAAGGTGTCAGTTTTGTTGCCAGATAGAAGGGTAAAGAACCAATTATCTTGTTTATTCACTTAAAGTGTTATTGTTGTTGATTTTGATTTAAATCTTTCGTGACTGCAGAAATTCATATTCTTGGGTTGTTCGGTAAAGTCACGTAATAGGTTCAAAGAAAATATTATTTAATAACACATTTTTTAATAATCTTTTTTGTTATTTTTAAATAACAAAATTATGTTTTTGTTATTTTGTTTGAAACAAATTTTTCTTTTGTTATTTTAAATAACAAAAAATGTCTTATTTTAAATAACAATTTTTTTATTTTCTTTGAAACAAAAATATGTGTTTGTTATTTTGTTTGAAATAAAATTTTATTTTGTTATAAATAACTAAAAAAATGTGTTATTTTAAATAAACAAAATTGTTATCTTTTTTGTTATTTAAAAAATGTGTTATTTTCTTTGAATAAAAATATGTTTTTGTTATTTGAAATAACAAAAAAAGTTATTTTATTTGAACCTATCTACGTGAATTTGCAATGACCTCGTTTAATAATGATAATGATCATGACAGATTAAGAACAATAATGGTAACAACAATGATAATATTTACAATAATGAACAATAAGGATAATAACAAGGATAATTAGAACAATGATAATATTCGTGATGATAGCAATTACACGGATAATGATGATAAGGAATAATCGTGATAAAGATCATGAAAACTATGGTATAGATAATACACTTTGTTTTTTCGGTAAAGTCATGTAGGTAAAACAATAAAATAAAATAAATGAAAACGAAATTAATAAAATAAATGCAAACAACTAAATTAATTTAGTTAATTATAACTAAATTTATTTAGTTTTCTTTTATGAAAACTAAATTAATTAGTTGTTTTCATAAAATAAAATGTTATTTTGTGAAAACAACTAATTTAATTATTTTATAAAATAAACTAATTAATTTAGTTTTCATAAATAAAAGAAATTAATTTAGTTTTTATACAATAAACTAGCAGAAGTACCCGGCGTTGCCCGGGTGAAAAATATATTTCTTAATAACCTTACATATATACACAGATGGGCTGCTACCCCCCCCCCNAGCCACGATCTCCTCGGCCGCTGTGCAGTAGTATGTACGGCCTATAGTGTGGTGGGGTGTCGAGGCCTAGTACCGTGCAGAGCCTCCGGCCTCGCCTAAATTGGCCACCCGGCTGAGGCTGGGTACTGGGGCCGTTACCCACCCCCCCCCCCCGCGCTACAATAATACTGTCTAATCGCTATAATTGTATTATCTACCGACCCTATAATAGTAATTGCACACATTGGGGTGGGGGGGAGTGAAGAGGACGTGAAACTTTGATGAATTTACCTCAGAGTCGCGTGTTAATGCACATATTTTTAACGGGAATTAAAAATGGCGTCCACCCTGCAGCGAATGCGTCGCTACCCGTTGCCAGGGGCAACCGCCGTGGAAAACCAAACGGACCAATCGTGTCTCGCAATCCCCCACATTTCGTCCAATGAAACTGCGTATGGTCCGGCGACACACAGACAGACAGACATACACACAGACAGACAGATTTGCAATTTTATATATATAGATGAAAACAACAAAATTAATAAAGTTGGTTACATTTATTTTATTAATTCACTTTTCATTTATTTACTTTCATTAATTGCTTTACCTGCGTGACTTTACCGGAAAAAACCCAGAGTATGAATCCCTGCAGTCACGAAAGCTTGAAATCTAGGACGTAGATAATCACAACGATACGGACGATTATAAGAACGATGCAGATGATGACAACGATATGGACGATGACGACTGACTCGTATTTTATTCCTTCCACCCTCCCCGGGGCCTTTGCTGAACCAGAGAATTTATTTTAAACAAACCGCCCCTTCCCCCCCCCCAGGGCAGAGAATGCCGTGAATGTTGAAGCGATGGATCTCCCAGAGGACGTGGAGACTCATCGTCATCATCATCACGGTGGTGGCGGCGCTCACAGCCAGCTCCACGTAGACCAGCGGAGCGTTGCCCTGCAAGGGCTTGGTGTGGTGGGGGGGAGGAGGTGGAGGGGAGGAGGTGGATGAGGGACAGGTGCTAGAGTGTGTCCCGTGGAGGCATGAGTTGGATCAGTTGCTGGAGTGTGTCCCGTGTGATGAGTTAGACACGCTGGAGTGTGTCCCGTGTGATCAGCTAGACGAGTTGGGGCACGGAGGCTACTGGGAGCTCTCTCCCGTGGAGTCGATTGGAGTCGAGGCTTTGCCGGGTTCCCGCGGAGGGGACCTCTGGGACGTCGCCTCCTCCACCACCGTGACCTCCTCCAGCGTGACCTCCTCCAGCGTGACCTCCTCCAGCGTGACCTCCTCCAGCGTGACCTCCTCCTCCACCGTGACCTCCACCACCGTGACCTCCAGCGTGACCTCCAGCGTGACCTCCTCCAGCGTGACCTCCTCCAGCGCCACCTCAACTTCCACGGAGTCCATCGCCGACGCGACCCACGGAGCAGGAGGAGGAGGCTCCACCTCCTGGACAGAGGTGGATCTCATCTTCTCGCTGCTGGGTGACGCCGGCGCTCCGGGCGACGCGGGCGGGAGGGGTGGGACGCTGGGCGGGGCGCCCTCCCCCCCACGTATCGGAGGATGAGGTCGGGGTCGGGGTCGGGGTCGTGCGGCGCTCCGCCGGTCCGCCCCGGCGCTCCGAGCTCGAGACTCTCGGCGGCGGCGGCGTCCGTCGGATCGAGCGGAACCCACGCGGCGCGTTCCTTCCCGTCGTCCCGGCGGGGAGCGGCCGCTCGCGATGGGACGGCACGGAGGCTCCCACCGCCTCCTCCTCCCGGCGCCGGCGGCTCTGGGAGGAGTCTGAGCCGCCCAAGGGGATGAACCGGCGAGCCAGGAGCGTCTTCACTCGGTGTATGTGCGGGTGACGGTCGTTTCGATTCAGCCTCAAACGAGTAGCCGGTGTGGGGCGGTGTGACGGTGTGTAGTAGACCTCGCCGCCAGGGAGACTAAGGCGGTCGGGCGTCGTGCTGGACACACCCAGCCCCTGCTGTGTCGTGCCGCCCGTCATGGGTGCTGCTACTCGCTACTAATAGCACTTGCCCCTACAGTCTGTTAGAGGCTACACGGGGGACCTTTGTCTGTGTGTACTTGCTGCTACTCGCTACTAACAGCACTTGCCCCTACAGTCTGTTACAGGCTACACGGGGGACCTTTGTCTGTGTAGGTGCTGCTACTCGCTACTAACAGCACTTGCCCCTGAGTCTGTTAGAGGCTACACGGCGGGGGAAATTTGTCTTTCTTACCCCGTGGCCCCTGCTACTGGACATCTGTGACGCACAAAGAGCTTGACAGCTTCTCGGATTCTCCCTCCTGCTGTTGCTGCTGCTCCTGCTGCTGCTGCTGCTGCTGCTGCAGCTGCTGCTGCTGCTGCAGTATGGCGACTCTGATTGTGAATTGGCGTGGACAATTCACAATCGATTCAACCGATTCCACCGCCCCTCCCCCTGCGCTCTGACCAACTCTCCTCCGGCGTGACGTCTCTCGCGACGTCCCGGACGGGACGCGACTTTGACGGCCCCAACCTCCGACGGACGGACGCGCAGCTCAGCGCGCCCGGCTGGAGGAGGCCTTCCTGGGCGAGCCTTACCTGGACCCGCGTGGACGCCTGCTGCTCGCGTTCGCCATCAACATTCCGCCGCAGAAGGTCAAGGTAACTCTCCCGCCACCGTCACCAACCACGTGGCAGAGGTCGCAACCGGGTACCCGGCTACCCGAACCCTGGTGCGGCCGGGTACGGGTAGGCCGTGAGTCACTGGTGAGTCACCGTTTGTCACTCATTTCCCAACGTCTTGTCTCTTCTCACAATTCAAGTTCCTAGAATCAACCCACCCGCGCCTGCAACATGGCTTCATCCCAGAGGTCGCAACCGGGTACCCGGTACCCGTACCCTACCTGATACCCGGCCGGGTACGGTTAGGGTACGGGTACGGCCGGGTACGGCCGGGTACGGGTAAGGAATCAAAACCCGTTTGCGACCTCTGCCACGTGGTGGTAACCTCAACGCCAGGGTGGTAGGAGCAGAAGTAGGTGTTGGCTTTAGTGACCGATCTTAGCGGATACGGGGTCGTGTCAGGGTGTTAGACCATCGCTACGGATCTTAGCGGATATGGGGTCGTGTCAGGGTGTTAGACCATCGCTACCGATCTTAGCGGATATGGGGTCGTGTCAGGGTGTTAGACCATCACTACCGATCTTAGCGGATACGGGGTCGTGTCAGGGTGTTAGACCATCGCTACCGATCTTAGCGGATATGGGGTCGTGTCAGGGTGTTAGACCATCGCTACCGATCTTAGCGGATACGGGGTTGTGTCAGGGTGTTAGACCATCACTACCGATCTTAGCGGATATGGGGTCATGTCAGGGTGTTAGACCATCGCTACCGATATTAGCGGATACGGGGTCGTGTCAGGGTGTTAGACCATCACTACCGATCTTAGCGGATATGGGGTCGTGTCAGGGTGTTAGACCATCACTACCGATCTTAGCGGATATGGGGTCGTGTCAGGGTGTTAGACCATCACTACCGATCTTAGCGGATACGGGGTCGTGTCAGGGTGTTAGACCATCACTACCGATCTTAGCGGATATGGGGTCGTGTCAGGGTGTTAGACCATCGCTACCGATCTTAGCGGATACGGGGTCGTGTCAGGGTGTTAGACCATCACTACCGATCTTAGCGGATATGGGGTCGTGTCAGGGTGTTAGACCATCGCTACCGATCTTAGCGGATACGGGGTTGTGTCAGGGTGTTAGACCATCACTACCGATCTTAGCGGATATGGGGTCATGTCAGGGTGTTAGACCATCGCTACCGATATTAGCGGATACGGGGTCGTGTCAGGGTGTTAGACCATCGCTACCGATCTTAGCGGATACGGGGTCGTGTCAGGGTGTTAGACCATCGCTACCGATCTTAGCGGATATGGGGTCGTGTCAGGGTGTTAGACCATCGCTACCGATCTTAGCGGATACGGGGTCGTGTCAGGGTGTTAGACCATCGCTACCGATCTTAGCGGATATGGGGTCGTGTCAGGGTGTTAGACCATCGCTACCGATCTTAGCGGATACGGGGTTGTGTCAGGGTGTTAGACCATCACTACCGATCTTAGCGGATACGGGGTCGTGTCAGGGTGTTAGACCATCGCTACCGATCTTAGCGGATATGGGGTCGTGTCAGGGTGTTAGACCATCGCTACGATATTAGCGGATACGGGGTCGTGTCAGGGTGTTAGACCATCGCTACCGATCTTAGCGGATACGGGGTCGTGTCAGGGTGTTAGACCATCGCTACTGATGTTAGCGGATACGGGGTCGTGTCAGGGTGTTAGACCATCGCTACCGATCTTAGCGGATATGGGGTCGTGTCAGGGCGTTAGACCATCGCTACTGATGTTAGCGGATACGGGGTCGTGTCAGGGTGTTAGACCATCGCTACCGATCTTAGCGGATACGGGGTCGTGTCAGGGCGTTAGACCATCGCTACTGATGTTAGCGGATACGGGGTCGTGTCAGGGTGTTAGACCATCGCTACTGATCTTAGCGAATACGGGGTGGTCCCGCAGACACTGACACGCGTAGACCCGCGCTCGCCGCTGCTGGTTTTGTTGCTGCGCTCCGTGTGGCTCCTCGTCAAGATTTGGTTCCAAAACCGACGAGCCAAGTTGCAACGGCTGAGGCAGGAAGCGGCGTGGACGATGTACGGCGTCGCCACGGATACCGTCGCCACGGACACCGTCGTCACGGACGTCGTCGCCACGGACTTCGTCGCCATGGACACCGTCGCCACGGACACCGTCGCCACGGACGTCGTCGCCATGGACACCGTCGCCACGGACACCGTCGCCACGGACGTCGTCGCCATGGACACCGTCGCCACGGACTTCGTCGCCACGTCTACCACCACTACCGTCACCACCACCACGGCCACCACCACCACCACCGTCACCACCACCACGGCCGCAATGAGACGGTAATTGTCATCGGCTCGCTCTGCGAGTCTGCGGTGAGTGGGAGCGGTGAGCGGTGAGCGGTGAGCTGAGCGGTGAGTGGTGAGCGAGCTGTGAGCTGTGAGCAGTGAGTGAGCGNTGAGCGGTGAGCGGTGAGCGAGCGGTGAGCTGTGACGACAGCAGCGGTGAGCGGTGAGCGGTGAGCGGTGAGCGGTGAGCTGTGAGCTGTGAGCGGTGAGCGGTGAGCGGTGAGCGTGAGCGGTGAGCGGTGAGCGGTGAGCGGTGAGCGAGCGGTGAGCGGTGAGCGGTGAGCGGTGAGCTGTGAGGCTGAGCGGTGAGCGACTGAACGGTGAGCGGTGAGCGTGAGCGGTGAGCGGTGAGCGGTGAGCGGTGAGNGTGAGCGGTGAGCGGTGAGCGGTGAGCTGTGAGCGTGAGCGGTGAGCGGTGAGTGGTGAGCGGTGAGTGTCCGCAGAGCGTCCACCTGAGGCGTCATCCATCCACGTCGGTGAACAGACAAGTTGAGCCTCACAGCTCCGACTCGCCTCACACTCACGGGACCACGGGGCTATGAGACGTTGACTTCCTCGCCTCGGATACAGGAGGTCGTGCGTGCAATCCAAGCCTGACGATGTCTGCTGCTGCTGTGTATGTGGAGTCTGCGTGTCTAACCACTGTGGCTAGGAGATGTTGACTTCCTCACTTGGTCTGCAGGAGGTTGCATAGAGAATCCCGTGGTCGCGTGGAGTCTCTGTATCTCTATGAGTCTATCTCTATGAGTCTCTATGAGTCTCTATCTCTATGAGTCTATGTATCTCTATGAGTCTCTATGGTACATAGAGATACAGAGACACTCTTAGAGATACAGAGAGACGCATGGAGACCCTCGGAGACTCGTAGAGGTGCCGTCGTTAGAGCAACGGCCGAACCTCCGCTCCACATTTACAGACAGCAGCAGCAGCAGCTGCGGCAGCAGCAGCTGTGGCAGCAGCAGCAGCAGCTGTGGCAGCAGCAGCAGCTGCGGCAGCAGCAGCTGTGGCAGCAGCAGGAGCTGCAGCAGCAGCAGCGGCAGCAGCGGCAGCAGCAGCAGGAGCAGCAGCAGCAGCAGGAGCAGCAGCAGCAGCAGCAGCAGCAGCTGTGGCAGCAGCAGCAGGAGCAGCAGCAGCAGCAGCAGCGGCAGGAGCTGGTGGTGGTGGTGGAACGCGAGATCCCGCGCGCTCCGCAACCCCTACGTGGGGAGCAGCACCGGCAAGGTGACCAGCGTACTCACTCCTCCTCCTACTCCAGCTACTCAACCTCCTGCTCCACCCTCCACCCCTCACCCCCCACCCCTACCCCACCACCCTCCACCCCCCCTCCACCCCTCCACCACCCCCACACCCTCACCCCACACCCCACCACCCACCACCCCACACCTCCACCCACCACCCCCACACCCACCACCCACACCCACCACCA